>SNQJ01S0024518.1:200899-235217 GCA_010110895.2 Picea sitchensis | reverse complement strand
CCTAGTCTCCTATATATACCAAGGAGACATTTTCATTTTGAATCATCTTGTACTTGAACATTTAAGTGGGGTAAAAGGAGGTTGCCCCCTCTAAGAGGCTTATTATCTGATATTATCTCTTTTTCAAGGCTTTGAGTACTTTTCTTGAGGTTTTTCTATGCTATATTGATGTTTGGTTCTTAACACGACAACTTATCTCTGAGAAGATATGTGAAGGTTACTTGCATCCATGAGAAGATGATTTTACAATGAGGCTCCAATGGATTTTTTATCATAAATAAAATCCAAAACCCTAACCTCAGAAGATGAAAATCCAAAAATTTAGTGGACCCTGTTTTGGGTAGTTTGGTGTATCAACTTCCCGAGGGAATAACTTTGGCATACGATCTCCATTTGGGGCGCACGATAGCTCATTGGAAAGGTATCGTTGAGGAGATTCATTTTGGGGGACAAATCAAAGACATTGGGTAATATTGAGAAGCTTGATCCCAAAAAACCTTCATTTAGGCCCTTAAAATGGCCCGGCAAGTTAAAAACTGCTAAAAATAGTAAATTGCCAAAATTGCAGAAAATTGTTTTGAGCGAGATGGAAAAGGTGGGTGGCCACCAATACCCACCTGGATCAATCCTCCATCCTTAGTTAACAATGGTCTCCATTGCGTTGAGTTCCCGGGGGAGAGGGAAAAGAGTTTGTTGAATCTACATCTTGATGAGCTGCTTGCCATGTTGGAGAAGTTGCGTTGCTTAGCTTTTTGAAGGTTTTCACGAACCTGTGGTTGGAAGGGTTGGACCTTTTTAACCAGTTTTGCTACATGAGATGTTTGTGTGAAGAATGAATGTTTATGCTTTGCTACATTATTTTCGACCTTCTTTTGTTGGATAGAAGGTGTTTGGGCCAAGACTGCAATGGTTGCAATATCCTTATGTTCACCTTTTGAATAGATTGTGAAGAAGTTGAATTTTGTAGTATGAGATACTACCTTGCAGCACTGGTTAGGTGGGACAGTATTCAAAACCACCTATGGTATCATGTAGAGATGAGCCCCCAGAGTAACAATGACACTACATGGTCGATACTCATAGATAGCATGACACTTCCACATATATGGTTGACCCAAGATAACATCACAGACATCTAGTGGGGCGACATCACATAATACCTCATCCTTGAAGGGATGGATGTCGTATGACAATCGACACTGCTAGTTGACACGGAGATCCCGTCCCTGGCGAAGCCACCTGATGTTGTATGGTTTTGGGTGTGGTGTTTTCGACAATCCCAATTGTTTGGTGGCCTCTGCTGAGATGAGGTTCTTCTGGCTTCCGCTATCAACAATAAAATGAAGCGGGGTCCCCTTCACCCACACCTGTGAATGAAAATGGCGCTCCCCCTCTTCATGATCATTTGGTTCTTCTGGTTGAATTGTTGTGGTTGCAACAATAGCAGTGGGGTTTGTGTCGATGATCTGTCTTCTGTCAGTATTTTCTGAATCAGATTCTGAATCAGGGTTCGGCTCCTTGTCTTTTATTTTGACCACCAGTGACTGCTTTGAGTGACATTCATTAGTGTTTTTCCAGGGGCTTTTGTGGAAATCGTACCATTTTCCAATGTCCTTCTTTGTCTTCCCGTGACCCTTCTTTTATTGTGGCTTGGAATGGTTTTTGAGAGATTTTTTGTTAGGGTCGTCTTTATCATACTTTGGTTGTTGCGGATTTGCAGACCTGAACTCCTGTTTGTTCTGGTGTTTAAATTCCTGCTCGATTTTAACAACATATCAATAAGCAGCATTGAGTGATGAGATGTCCAGAAAATTCATTTTAGTTTGGATGTATTTGTGTAGAGCCCCACGGTATTTCAAAACCAAATGTCATTTGGAGTCTTTGATACCCAAATTGGTGTGTTTTGGGCTCGAGATATGATCACTTTTATGACGGTTTTTATACACTTTTGTCGCATGTACATATGTGTTTTTCATATTTTAAAGGAGATTTTTGAAGAATTTTATGATAAAATGGTATGATCGACATAAGGTATGTGTGATTCATGTTTAATGATTGTATTACGTATAATTCATCATGTTTTATGATTACCAAGATCTAATTCATGTTTTTCTGGTGTTACAGGGGAAAAACACACCACGTTTCTGCTTCTGGCACTTGATCCGGCACTTGATCCGGCACTCTTTCCAGTACTCGTTCTGGCACTTGATCCAACACTCTGTCCAGCACTGCGTATTGCATAAAAACGTAGGGTGACTTGGCGGTTATGGTATTGGTGTCCAGTGAGGGGAAAATTGAGCACATGGGTTTTGTTCATGCTTTCCCGCTCAGCTATTGAGCTCCCGACAACTCAGTTTCAGTTGCTCAAGAGGGCGATTATTGGTTCTCTATGTTTTATCAATTAGGGCATCATTTATTGTAATTTGCCAAAATTAGAAGTGGTTCGACCCTCATGTGGTCGACCACTTGGTCTGTAAACATTATAAATACCACTGAGGTGGTCAGATGATTGTGAAGTAGCATAAGCATTAGAATTGTCAGTGTGGTAGACAAAAAAACGATTTTACTCTATTTTGAGTTTTTACATTGTCAAATTATGCCAGAACTGTGTTTTTCAGCTTTTATGGTGAATTCGACCTGCTGAGTTTGTGGTGTTCTTTTAAAGAGTGACCGCGACTTGATGGGGGACCCACCAACAATCTGGTAAATGTCTTCGTGTTTGTTTATGTATTTCATAATTTAATTGTTCTCTTTATTTTCTGAACATGCATATTTTTATTGTGTTAACTACTTTGTTGTAGTTTAATTGTTTTGATTCTCTTTTGCAGGTTAGAATGATGAGATGTGTTAGCATGCATTGATATTGTAGATTAGTAACAGACTTGCAAGTCTCTATATTAACCCTGTGTGCAATTAGATGTTAGATTATGCTTTCTTTTATGATTTTATAGTCAAGTTTAAAATAGAGTTTTAATTAGAATAGAATAGAGTTTTTATTTGGGTTCTCTTCGACAAGGATTTGATGGATGGATAGAATTAATTCCAGTTTTTAATTATAGCTTGCTTATTTCATTTTTATATAGATATTGTTTAATTATTTGTTGGTTAATGTAGATTGTTAGTTTACTTTTCAATATCATAGTTTAATTTATGTTCTTAATCATTTCCTTATTGCAGTTTGAATTGTTAGAATAGACATAACATAGTTTCATTTTATGTAATTTCATTTCCTAGAATTAAATTGCAATTATATTTCTTAGTTAATGGTTGAATCTAGTTTTTCTTATGTAGAATAGAAGTATTATGATGATCTCGTTATGTTGTTGATGGTTTATATATGAATATGCAGGGTATCTAACATTGTTTTGTCATGGCTAAATTCTCATTAGATTGTTTAATCCATACCTTTCACTTTGCCATTGAGATTAGTATTGAGCTTATACCGCTTGAATTGTCCTTTGTTGTCAAGTGTCATCGGTATATCATCCGACACCGGAGACATTCACACAACCACCAGCAATATATTTGATTTTTTCATAGATTAAAATGATAGTTTTCTTGCTTTCATAGATCAGAAGAGATAGTTTCTTGTTTTCCTAGTTTATAAGATAGTTTTATTGTTGTTGTAGGATAGATAAACTTTACTTTGATAGATTAAATAATAGTTTTCTTATCATATATTAAGAATTAGTTGGTAGTTTTTCTTGCTTTCAATAAAATAGATTTCCTTTCATGCATTAGAAATATTTTTGCATTAAGTATTTAGTCCACTTGCCTCTTAGGCTAGATAGTTGTTCAATCGGAAGTTTTAATTTGATTGCTTGCAGTAGTTAGTTGACTTTGCTTACTTGTCTATTTGCTTTAGTAGGTTAGATAGTTGTCTTTACTTACTTGTCTATTTCTTTAGTAGGTTAGTTAGGTGTCTTTACTTACTTTTCTATTGCTTTAGTAGGTTAGTTAGGTGTATTTTCTTGCTTGTCTATTTGCTTTAATATGTTAGATAGGTGCCTTTGCTTTCTTTACGTATTTACTTGCTTTCATAGGATAGTTGCTCATTAAATGTAGGTTGGCAAGTTAAAATAGTTTTCTTTTGTTAGTTGCTCATTATTATGCGTAGTAGTTTGYCTTTGCTTATTGTTGAACTAGTTTTCTTTGAATAGGGTTTTTGACTTTCTTTTCTTAGGACTATCCATTGATCCTTGGCCCAAAAGTACTTAGGTTACCTAGTTTCAAGTTGCTTAGTAGAATTTGCTCGTTWGATAGTTTTGCTTGAGTAGATTAGCCTTAGATAGTTACCTTCATTAGTTAGACTATACTCCTACCAKCCCTTCTACCTTTGACATATATTTTTCTACAACTCTAAGTTGACTTACCCCGGGTTGACAATTTAATTGAGGGTTTTTACTATGTTTTTAGTGCATATATAACACCCATCATTTTTGGCATCGTTGTCAGGGAGTTGTCTTAAGGTAAGAAGTAGTTAGGAAATAGATCATCCTTAGATCTTAGCATTAGCTTCATGGCAGGGGAGCTTTAAGACAAGAGGTAAGAACCTGCGCATCTGCTATAGCAGGTTCCCCCAAACCCAATGGTAGTTTTTCCTTTTTGTTTTTTTCTTTCATGAATAGACCTAGAAACCAAAATGGTAGCTTTTTATTTTGTTTTTTCTTTCTTTAATGAATAGGCCTAGAGACCCACAAGGTAGATACATTAAATCAAAATCAAAACTTTCAACCAAGGTTCCTTCTGATCTCTTTGGGGGAAGGAACGTTCCACTTATAAAATCCGCAGACCGATACTGAAAAACATAAGCTAGCTCAACTCAAAGAGTTAAAATAGTCTCTGAAGAGACTAACACAAGGAGCACTATAGAACAAGAAATTGAAGCATCAATCATATTATGAAAGGAGGCAAGACCACTCGAGCCTTCTGCAGAACCAAACAATACAACCTTTGCTTTTACACCACCACCAGGGGACCCTAATTTTAAGGACATCATAGACCTTGAACAGCTGAATATTTTGTTTGGTAGTTTAGCCAATGTAATTATCTCTCAAACTAACATAGAAACCTTGGCACCAATAGTCTCAAAAGGCTCGAGTAGAGTCCCATATATCCAATCCGTAGGAAGACCTTTCCTTCAAAGGGAAACCTTGTTTTCTTCAAAGGTAAAATCACCTAGTTACTCTCTTTTTGGAAACTAAGCCAATATGGATGATCAGGAGGACCATAAAAATTTAAGACACGGAGAGGAAGAAGAAACTGGAAACCAAACCGAAACTACCTTTGGATTTTCGATTTTGGACACCACTCCAAATGTTAACATGAAGAATATTCCTCTCTCAGCACTACCTACCTTTTATGGTAAAAACAATGAAGATACAAACACCTTCTTGTTTTAATTTGACATCTTGTGTAGGAGATACAACTACGTATAAGATGCCCAAAAATTAAAAATCTTTCCTGCCACCCTCAAAGACTCTTCCCTAAGATGGTTCATGGGGTTGGGAGAATCCAGTATTAGGTCTTGGGAAGCCATGAAAGACATATTTCTCAATAAATACCAAGACTACTGCAAGACCAAAGAGTATCGTAATGTCATCTTTAAAATACAACAGTTAGAAGATGAGACCCTCGAATATTATATGGAAAGATTTGGTTATATCTCCCAGAAGTCAAAATACCATGACCTCCCAAAGGATGCAATTAGGGAACTTTTCCTTAAGGGAGTTTCAGAAGAATATTTAGAGTTGCTTAACCTAATGGCATTAGGTGACATCTCTCATAAACCATTTGTTGAAATATGTGAAATGTGTAAAAATTACTTAAGGAGTAGAGCCAAAACAGGGAAGAATGTTTGGGACCCTTACAATAGAAACTTAAAACTAGTTAGTTCAAGTGGTATTACGAGAGTAGAGATAGGAAACCTATTAGAAAACTTTAAGACTGACATCTTAAGCACAATAGGTTCCTAGTTGGATACCCTTAAACTCAAAAAGAAACAGGAGGAGGAGAATGCAACAATGAGCATATATTGCCCAAGATGCAGGAGGAAGCATTCCTCAAGGGAGTTCCCATTAGATAACATTTAAGTTTGTGGCTATTGTATAGAAGACCATGTGACTGAAAAATGTCCATAATTGCCTGTTTTATTAGCCATCTATAGGAGTGGAGATCATGGGGATTCTTCTTATGCACCTAGGAGGTCATGGCAGCGTAGGAATCAACCCACATACCTGGATATACAGTCTCAAGTTCCACTCTATTATCAACAACAACAGTGAAACTCACCAGGTTGGAAAAATTGGTCTACTCAGTACTAACATACTTGGATTTAAGGATGGAGGGGAGGACATAACCAAGGAAACCCTCAAGCTCCACCTATCCATATGTCCAACCATCCTTATCCTCAGTGCCCACCGAACACTCCACATCTTTTGCCAGGATTTGTTCCACCACCTTTACCTCCTATTCCACAACAACAACCACTACAATATCAAAATGCAAGCTCCCCAAGACCAACACTATTATCGACAAAGACAGTTCCAAATCCTAATAAAAAGCCCCCTCAACCTCTTCACAATGTTGATATGAAGGCCTTCCCGACATATGTTATTACTCCTATTCCATTATAGGAAATTCAACTAAGATCAGGAAGAGTTCTAGATAGGTAGACACCTTTAGTGGTAATCCAGGAAGAAGAAGAAGAACAAACCACCAAACAACCCACTGATGACACTAGGTGGGAATATGTTATTATCCTAAAGAATCAAGAATCCAAGCTTCTCCAAAATGAACCTTCACAAATTATGAAGGTCCCTCCTTATCCAGACCGATTGGTAATCGAGAAACCTACCACCCGACTGGAATTTGGCATTTTGAATGAATTGAAAAATAGTTGTGTCAAGATTCCTTTGCTTAAAGACATTAAAGACATTCCAATATATAGTAAGGTAGTAAAATAATTGTGTATCAAGAATCCAGGTAGGAAGAAAAAATATCCCCCTACAGTACACTTGGTAGGAGGACTTTCTGAGTACATATCAACGCAGCCAAAACTAGCAAAATATGGGAAACCAGGAAACCCCGTAGTGACTATAACCATTAATGAGGTCTCCATTGGAAACACTCTCATAGACCTAGGGGCAGCCATCAATGTTATGACCACTACTACCTTGGAACAATTACAGTTACAACCTCTTCTTCGACCTACCCCAACCATTTTGGAATTAGCAGATAAGACTAGGGTTATACCTGAAGGAATTTTAGATGATATCATGGATACTTTAGCCTCATGGGAGTACCCAGTATATTTTCTTGTCATTAACTCAAAGGATCCTACCAAAGGCCACTCCGTTATTTTTGGATTACCTTGGCTAGCCACAACCAATGCATTTATTGGTTGTAGAGAAGGAGAAATGACCATCTCAAATGGTCTCTCTATCCAGAAGTTCACCATTTACCCTCCATCTCAACCTATTATGGAGAATATATGGTGGAGTGAATGTCCATATAAGAATGAGGACTGGGAAGAACCTGTATTGCCTAGGGACCATGCATGGGCACTTCAGGAGCACACAACAGAAAATGTGCTAAACCAGTTTATTTCTGCTATCACATGTGTGGATTTTCCACAGTCCTTTCCCCAATTTGAATACATATTTGGGGAAGATTTTCAATAACAATTAGACCCATCCATTTTGTATTTGACATCTTTTATTTTTGAAATAGATGAGTCTGCCATGTCTTATACTATGCCCTACGAGATTAGTCTAGGGAAATTTTTACATATAAACTCCAGGCTAGATACAGACCAACAGAAAAAGTTAGTAGATATCATTAAAGAATAAACATGAGCATTTTCCTGGGAATACACTGAAATTAAGGGTGTACACCCTGGCACATGCATCCATCACATATATACCCAGGGGTAAGTAACACCTGTTAGGCAACCCTAGAGAAGGATGAACCCAACACTCAAGTATATAGTCAAGGAGGATATTCAAAAGTTGTTAAATGTTGGATTTATCTATCCCATCTCCGACAGTAAGTGGGTATCCCCGCTTGTAGTGGTTCCAAATAAAGTGACCAAGAAATGGAGAATTTGTGTTGATTTCCAGGAACTCAACAAGGCCACTCTGAAAGACTAGTTTCTTCTCCCGTTTATTGACCAAGTTCTAGATACCTTGTTTGGAAAGAAGTATTTCTCCTTTCTAGATGGGTACAACGGGTACAACTAGATTCTTATAGAACCCAAGGACCAAGACAAGACTACCTTTACTTGTCCTTGTGTCACCTATGCCTATAGGGTCTTACCATTTGGATTGTGTAATGCAACTTCCACTTTTCAACGAGTAGTATTCGGGATGTTTTCCAATCTTATTTATGATTGTTTGAGGTCTACATGGATGACTTCACAGACTATGGCAACACTTACCAGGAAGCCTTAGACAACTTAGAAAAATTCTTCATCAGATGCCAGGAAATGAACCCATCTCTAAGTCATGAAAAATGCAAAATGTTGTTAACTGAAGGAGTGGTTCTAGGACATCATGTTTCATATGAAGGAATAAAAGTCGATTCTGCAAAGATTGAGGTCATTATCAGACTCCCACCCCCAAGACTCAAAAAGAGGTGAGAACATTTCTTGGACACGCCATATATTACCAGTGGTTTATTGAAAATTTTACAAAGATTGTTSCACCTATGTTTGGATTATTAATAAAAGATGTTGACTTTGTTTGGACTAAGCAGTGTCAAACTGCCTTTGAAACCCTAAAAGCTAAGCTGTCCATGGCACCAATTCTTAGAGGGCCCAATTGAACTCTCCCATTTCATATATCCACTGATGCCTCCAACACCGCAATAGGAGGGGTATTAGGGCAGAAAGAGGACCAGTAGTCCTATGCCATTTACTTTGTAAGAAATGACGTGTCCCCTGTCGAGTTAAACTACACAGTCACTGAGAATGAATTCTTGGCAGTTGTTCATGCTATCAAAAAATTTCATCATTACATTACAGGTTATGAAGTATTTTTACATACCGATCATTCAGTCATTAGATTCCTCGTGAATAAAATTATAACTAAGGGTTGGGTGACTAGGTGTCTTTTGTTATTGCAATAATTTAACATCATTTTGCTTGACCGACCTGGAAAGGATAATGTAGTAGCTGTCTTTCTTTCCCGAATAAAAAATGAGGATGATGATATCCTTGTAGATGATCGTTTCCCAGATGAGAAACTCTTTTCCCTTTCTATCAATACCCCATGGTTTTTAGATATGGAAAACTATCTGGCTACTAGGAAGTTACCATCTCATTTGTCACCTCATGAAAAGCTGAAAATTATTACACAAAGTGCTAATTACTCTTGGGTTGGTTTTGATTTTTTTTGCACAGGTCCTGATTTGATTATTCATAGATGTGTCTGAGAGGATGAGGTACTTGATATACTATGAAGTTGTCATGATGGACCATGTGGTGGCCACTTTTTTGACAAATGTACAACATATAAGGTGCTACACTCAGGTTACTATTGGCCTAGCATTTTCAAAGATGCTGCCAAATATGTGAGAAGTTGTGATAGTTTCCAAAGGATAGGAATACCTATGTCATCTGACAAAATTCCTTTGCAGGCCCAAGTTATGATAGAACCCTTCAAAAAATGGGCCCTCGATTTTGTAGGACCAATTTCACCCATGTACCGTAGGAAGAACTATATTTTGGTTTGTACGGACTATGTCACCAAATGGGTAGAGGCAAAATCCCTATTCAGGGCTACAGAGAAGTATGTTGTTGAATTTATCTATGAAGACATCTTTACCCACTTCAGTGTCCCTCGTGAAATTGTTACCAACCAAGGCACTCAATTTACTTCCAAGCTGATGAAAGAGCTAACAGATAAATATGGCATTAAACATTATAAATCTTCTCCATACCACCTGCAATCCAATGGTCGGGTAGAATCCACAAACAAAGTTCTGGAATCCATCTTGACCAATATTGTTCAGTTATATCATCGGGATTGGGCTGATAGGCTCCCAGAGGCTTTGTGGGCATACCAGACTAACTGGAGAAATACCACTAGGCATACCCCTTATGAGCTAGTGTACGGGAAACAAGTACTTTTACCATTATAATTCCAAGTAAGGACCTTTCGTATTGCTGCAGAACTAGGATTGAACTTGGATGAGGCTCAAAAGCAACGAGCCCTACAATTGAATGAGTTGAATGAAATCAAGCAAGATGTCATCCAACAGACAATATTAGTCCAAAACCAAAGGATCAAGTGGCATGACAAGTTTATCAAGAAGAAACACTTCCAACCTGGTGACTGGGCTTTGTTATTTGATTCTCGATTCAAAACCTTCAAAGGCAAACTTACCACCTGCTGGTTGGGCCCTTACGAGGTAGCCATTGTATATGACAATGGAGCTGTAAAAATTAAAACAATTGACGATGGACAAGTCTCCTTTGTGGTAAATGGACACTAAATTAAATTTTATCATAAGCCCATCTCCAGAGTAGATTTTCTATAGGTCATGTCAACTGACAAGGCATTGGCCTTAGTAGATGGGGAAGTCCCCCCTTGTTCTTAAAAAAGTTTATGAATTTCCTACTGTATATATGTAAATATTTTTTGCATTTTGTTAAAAAGGAAATTCTAGATATTTCTGTAAGTATTTATTTCACTAGGAGTACACAGTTTCAAGGATCTTTCCTCAAAACATTTGTTATACTTGAATTTTGTGTATGTTAAAGCATCAAATGAATATTGACTTACTATACTTAGCCATATTTTTGCAAGAATTCTCATTTTTTTGGCATTTTAAAGCAGTTTCTCTTGAAACTCTTCACCATGGTATAAGGAAGTGATACCATACCTATCAAGCCTAGAGGTCTCTCGTACAGTTTTCCCAAGAAAATTGAGTAAGTGAATAAAGTGTCTTTATCAAAGAGTAACAAGGAAGTCTAATTAGCAGTTAGTCATGGAAACATCACAATAACTACAAAGGAAGAAAGCAAGTTGACCCTAGAGATACCTTTATGTTCTTTCTCAATGGTACCATCCACTACACACTAAATAGCTTGATTATATCATATCTTTAGATAGGTCACGTCCTCTTAAGTACCCCTTACATTGGGACAATGACTAAGTAATATAACAAAAAGTCATCCTCTAACATAAATACCACCCCAATTGAAAAAAAGAGAAAGAAAAAGTTGTTTTCAGAGTTGTTCCCCCATCTTCTTACATAAGCAATCTTAAACTAAAATCTTAAAAGATGGAGGGCCAGTCTCTTAGGGTTTAAGAGGCTACCCGCTGGGATACTGAACAGGTCTGCTGGCAGCGGGTACCGGCCTGTGGTATGACTAGGTAAACCAGTCGGAGTATTGAACAGGCTTGTTGGCAGTGGGGCATTCTACCTAGCGAGGATGATAATCTGACAAACATAAATAATAAATTTAAACTTTTCCTGATGTACGAAATTACTTGCGGACAAAGATGACATGAAATATGTGTAGTTAGGCTAAGGTTAATGAATCTCATACACTTTCCATTGGGAAATAACTCTAAGCCTATCTTGAAACTCTCTTTCCTACCTCTTCTTATCTATATATAAGATCTCTTATCCTATAGGTGGTGCCATCTTATAACTGTCTCATTAGACCAAGCTGTGAAATTTTATCTTTACACTTGACATACTATAAATCTTCAGCTATTGGGGGATACTGACTAGTTTCCTATACTTTTGATTATGAGGTGTCACAATACTTAGGTGTTGGGGAGGGGTTCATGAGCTGACAAATGATCATTTCCTAGATAAGTAGATCTTTGCAAGAATTTTTGATTTATTTCTATGATACAGGTTATTACATTGATAGTCATGTTATTTTTGAAATGCTTAACTCATGTGTGCTATAAATTACTGAACACATACTTAATGGACCACTCTTTATCGATTACTTAACAAACCACTCTTTATCGGTTTATCGTTTCATTACAAGCTGCATATTGTAGGTTTGACAATACATTTTTATGCTTGCTATAACCTGTTCATTGTAGGCTTTTGACATTATATGTCATATGAAAGAAGATTGAGTGAGCATGGAGCATTCTGCCTCTGCTCATTTACCACTATGATTGTCAAAAACACTTCAAATTTGTAGGATATCCATTATAAGAGGTGAAAATGCACTTAACACAGAGGTATCGGATGAAGTATTGTATGAGGTGTCGTATGAGATGTCGTTTGAGGTGTTGTTATAACCCTAAATTGCACCACACATGCTTACCTGGCATTAGGCCAAATAATATCCCTTCTTTGCCAAAAATCTACTGAACAACTCTTTGAAAATCCTCTTCTGTAAAGGCCCATGCGCCCTAACCCATTACTGCACGCGTGTACACGCTGGATGACTCAAAACAACCCATGTGTACCTACCAAAGCATGAGAAAAGAAAAGTTTCCGATGGAAAAAAAAGATGTGGGTCAGTTAACTGAAACTCCCAACCATGCATGGCCGAGGGTTCGTCCAAAACCCTAGCTCATTCTAGCCTATAAAAGAAGGGGTAGGGGTACCATTTGGAGGAGGAAAAAATATAGCGAAGAAACTCTGCCCATTTATGTATTCCATTGTCCCAACCCTTTAGCCTTTCCTCATGCCAAAGGAGATTTAACGCAAAGCAGTTGAAGGACAGAAGAATAGGAGCCCAGGATCAGGTTCAAGGAGCAGTGGTCGGTCTCAGCTTTTGTAAGTTGATTCACTTTATGTAATAAAAAGAATGCTTTTCCCATCCCAATTCATGAGTTGTCTATGATTTGATTAATTTATGTTTGATTTCTAACCCTTGAGTATAGAAGTAGCATGCATGCATAGTTGTTGTTTGTCTTGAGTGCAGGTCATCTTTGGAAGGAGCAGCGCAAACAAGTAATCAAGCACAATGGAGGATCTAAATCGAACGCCGGTAATAAGGTAGGTGGTCCTTTTCCATGCATTTACTGAGAAAAAGGGGGTTTAAATCTTGGGATGAAGGTAAAAAAGTAGTTTCTATTCGGTCAAATCTGCATGCAAAGTCTGACCCTAATTTGCTAGTCCGTAGGGTGTTTTTCCCAACAACAGGTGCCAAATGAAGTACCATATGAATTGCATATCAGTGACTATCCTATATTCTAGGTAACTGGAAATCAATTACATTCAATTGAATTGGTTGCAGGCATTGATTTTAGATGCTTCATATGTTTATGATCAAATGTCCAACTCAAAAGACTTGGACATTGATCTAACCACGCATCATTACATTGCTCCAAAAATGAGCATTTGAATTCGAAAATTCCCACACATGGCAGCTCGTGCGCACATGTGGGTAACATAATCCACTATAGATGCATTCAAAATCAGGTTGAGCACTCTATTATCTCAATTCTCCCTTACCATTTTCTCTCCCCTACGTTAAGAAATCATGCCCAACTTTTGCCATTTCGTCCCATGTTCAAAACACATTCGTCTTGTGCCCAATTTGTGGCACTGTTTGGCTCGATTATGCCCTTGCTTGGTAAATTTCACCTTTGTCACAATGCCTAGGAGATACAAACCTTCCTCCTATACAGACTTGTTTTCCATTCCCGAATTTGCACAGTGCAGAGAAGTGTTTTTGCGTGCAGTCTGGGGGCCATTTTTGTCTAGCTTGCAGGGCCACGATGATGACCTCTCCATGCAATTTGCAGTCAGTTTCGATGGTAAGATAACACATGTAGGGTCTCTTACCTTTGAATTTTTAGAAGAGTCCATTGTTTCTGCCACGAAGTTCCCAAGAATGGGAGATAGATGGTTCAAAAACCACCAATTGTCACGCTCAAGTTAAACAGGGTGTTTAAGCCTGAATTTGAGATCATTTCAGTAGAAAAAGGGTATGCTAAGGAGTGGATAAAGGTAGAATTGATTAACCCCCTCATCGTCATCACAAGGTTAATTACATGTGAAGGTAGATACTCTACTTTCAAAGCTTGTCATTTTAGATTGATGGCTCATTTTTTATTCAACAAACCCTTGAACTTCCCCTTCTATTTTCTCAAAAGCTTGGAGAAGATGTCCTCTCAAGTGAGGAAAAATGTGACTAACCCCCACAATAGTCTCTTCCACCATGTCTTGATCAAACTCCTCGTTCTTGTCGAACTAGAGAAACAGGGGAAAAAATGGGATGCCTTTATCTACCAATTTGCAAACCCTCACTTGACAGTTAAGACTGGCAAAAATCCACTTAGCCTAAAAACTATCTCTCCATCCAAGCCTCGCTCTCCAAGAACTCCAAACACTTTTACACAAACCCTCTCTTTGCCGAAACAATACCAAAAGCTTGTTGATATCCCTACTTCTTCATCGAGTAAAAAGACCAAGAGCAAAGACCAAAAGAAGCCTATTGTTGACCCCCCAATGCCTTCACTCTCTCTTGATCCTACACCTAAAAAGCTCCAAGAAGTAATGCAGCAAGAATTTCCCATCATTCCCACAAACAAGAGGGGAGCCAATTGATTTGGTAAAGGACCCTTTCGGAAGACTACCTGGAGCACAAGAACCAAGCCTTATGAAAAACCTCCACCTACTTCGGATCCTATCCAAGTGTCCTCTGACCTTGAGAGCCCTCATAAGAAACCTAGGGACATTTCTGCGGATGGATTAGAGCCATTAGGGAAAACAAAATTAGAACCTACCTTACCTTACCGATCTCCCATCACTCCTACTTCACCCATGCCCACTCTAGATCCTAAAATTGATAGATTGTCCTCATCTCTCAAAGGATCTAAGCGTTCCTCGGATATCATCGATTCTGCCCCAACCATAGAGAAGCTACAAAAGGAAAACCATCATCTTCTCAAACAATTGGAGGAAAGGAAGACAATAGATACACACCTTCATCATGATAATGCAGTCCTTCAAACAAAGGTTAACTCTCTTCAATGATTGGTCGATGAGATGACCAAATATAACCACAGCCTCAGAGCACAGTTGAAGAAACACAAGAGGCACATGGCTAAGTCTTCATAGCAAGAAGGAGAAGCTTCCAAAGTCAATCCTCCTCAGCAAGCCTAGTCACGAGGGGTAACTTCTTTTTGTTTGCAGTGGGACCTGCAAAACCGTAAGTGTGGGGTAATGTTGGGACCGAGATATGATCACTTTTATGACGGTTATTATACACTTTTGTCGCATGTACATATGTTTTTTTCATATTTTAAAGGATCTTTTTGAAGAATTTTATGATAAAATAGTATGATCGACATAAGGTACATGTGATTCATGTTTGATGATTGTATTACGTATAATTCATCATGCTTTATGATTACCAAGATCCAATTCACGTTTTTCTGGTGTTGCAAGGAAAAAACGCACCACGTTTCTGTTTCTGGCACTTGATCTGGCACTCCTTCCAGTAATCGTTCTAACACTCTGTCCAACACTGCATATTGCACAAAAACGTAGGGCGACTTGGTGGTTATGGTATTAGCGGCCAGTGACAGGAAAATTGGGCACATGGGTTGTGTTCATGCTTGCCCCCTCCAGCTACTGAGCTCCCAACAACTCAGTTTCAGTTGCTCAAGAGGGTGATTATTGGATCGCTCTGTTTTATCAGTTAGGGCATCATTTATTGTAATTTGCCAAAATTAGAAGTGGTTTGACCCTCCTGTGGTTGACCACTTGGTTTGTAAATTTTATAAATACCACTAAGGTGTTCATATTATTGTGAAGTAGCATAAGCATTAGAATTGTTAGTGTGGTAGACATAAAAATTATTTTACTCTGTTTTGAGTTTTTACATTGCCAGATTATGCCAGAACTGCGTTTTTTAGTTTTTATGGTGAATTCGGCCTGCTGAGTTCATGGTGTTCTTTTAGAGAGTGACCACGACTTGTTGCGGGGGCCACCAATAGTCTGGTAACTATCTTCGTGTTTTTTTATGCATTTCATAATTTAATTGTTCTCTTTATTTTCTGTACATGCATGTTTTTATTGTGTTAACTAGTTTGTTGTAGTTTAATTGTTTTGATTCTCTTTTACAGGTTAGAATGATGAGATGTGTTAGCATGGATTAATCTTGTAGATTAGGAATAGGCTTGCAAGTCTCTATACTAACCCCATGTGAAATTAGATGTTAGATTATACTTTCTTTTATGATTTTATAGTCAAGTTTAAAACAGAGTTTTAATTAGAATAGAAAAGAGTTTTTGTTGGACAACTGAGAGAGGGGGGTGAAACAGTTGTTACCGTTCTTAAACAATTATGCTTATTTTAAAATATTTACTGAGCACTCAATGACAATCACAATAATACAGGGAAATAAGCAATAGAACATTCAACATCATTCACACATATGAGATACACAGAGACAGATATTTCTTCAGGAAACCCATAAAGGGTAAAAACCTCTTCTTGTTTATATGATAAGTAATCTTTACATTCTTTACATTATCATACTTATGAGCACCAACTCATAATGAGGCTACAACCTCTATTTTGCAAGTTGCTACTTGCTCAGAGCACCAACTCTCTGGATTCTCTAGCACCCACTAGAAGGAAGCACCAACTCCCTGGTTTCTCTAGCACCCACTAGAAGGAAGCACCAACTCCAGAGTTCCAACACCAAGCTGGATGGAGGCACCAACTAGCTAAAGGTTCCAACACCAACTGCCTGGAAGCACCAACTTCCACAAGAGTTCCCGGCCTGGCGGATGGGCTTTCACCAACTTCCAATTACGGAGATGGCACGTATAAGAGAGAACCAATGTTCTCCCTTGCACCACTGGCCACCCTAGTTTCTGAGCAACGGATGGAAGCTACAACTCCCTCTGTTCAGCGCCGCCCAGACCTCGGGACAGAGTCCCTCAGCACCTCCACCACCCTTAAATGCTCCAGGTCTTTGTTTTTGAAACTTATTATAGTGATATAATATTCATCAATGAGAAACTACGAGTCATCATTGTTACGCTACACTTCCACGCTCTATATGCCTCCTTGTCTTCTTGCACACATGCCTTGGGCTTTCTGTTCTTCTACCTTTTATTTTCTGTGTGCCATGTCCATTCAATGCACCTTTCCTCTTTCTATTTATTTCAGCTATTGCACACTGCCTCCTTATACACACGAATCCTCTCAGCGATGACACTCCTTATATTCTTTGTTACGCATTCTTATGAATCGTGCACCTTGTGCATTCAATATGTGCAATCCTTTTGCATTTTCTCTACCGTTCCATTGTTCTCCCCATTGGGATATTCACTGCCACTCCACATTGCTATCGCTTCACTCCCTCGAGCATCAACATGCTCTCTTTTTTTTGCATGTTCTCCTGGAGTGTCGAGTCCTCTTCTTGATCATCATGGCAATTCCTCATCTTTTTTTGGCGGTTATACCCGTAAGTTCATCATCCTTTGGATGTTATGTTGAGATTCCTTAGCTTTTCTAGCGATTGGAGACTCTTCATCTTCTCTATCATAGTCGATCTCATCCTCTTCCTATTGCGATTCTGATCTTTAAGCTCTTCCATATGTCAATCATCTCTATGAGCAGTCTTCGTTTCAACGCTGGCGGATGCCTTGAGACTCTTCATCTCCTACTGCTTAATTACACTAAGGCCTGCGATTTTCTTCGTGTAGAAAAAATCAGTGGTTTAAATTACACTATGAACCTCTTGAGCCTTATTGCCTTTGGCACCTTTCACCTTTCCCTTCACATGTGGCCCATCGGTGGTGACCACATGCCTATTCAAAAGGTGATTTTGCGATTCGCATTTTGACAATTCCTGGTAGCGGGGCATCTCGACTCTCAAGTCATGATCGAAATGGAATTAGCGCCGTGCTAGCTCACTCCCTTGAGCCTTCATCGATGTGACCATGGGATATGACCGTGGGGCAATTAGGGCACATTTCACATTTTGGCATTTGACATTCTTGTTGTGAAGAGTCTCGTCTCTTCATGTTACAATCGCTGAAAAGGAACAGCGGGTGCTAAGCTCCTCCCTCTCTTATGACCACTGACGGTGACTGACCACCACACCAAAGGTATTTCGGCATTGACATTTACGTGGTGAAGTGTTTGGGCAAATCAAGTCCGAACCTAAGGTACCGGCGTTTTGCATTTTTGGCGTTTCGGCATTTACGTGATTGTTGATGTGTTTACGACACCAAGTCCACGCGAACAAAACTTTTACCGTTCACGTTTACGCCTTAGGACTCTTGGCGATGAAGAGTCTGCGACCTTCGTATTTACCAATTGTCGAAACTCTGAAATCAAGTTAGATCAATGGTCCACAATCTTATTCGTGGTTCGGCGGGTCCATATCTTTTTTGATTTAGCATATCGCGGTTCCGCCATGAGTTGCTTCCTTGACTCCTCAATAATATCCAGAAACTCAAAATGGAGTTAGTCGATAGTCCACAATCTCCCACTTTGATCTTGCGACTTCAGTTAAGTCGTGGTTTCGCATTCCGCGATTTCATCATTCTTGTCGTGAAGTGTTCATGACACCTCAACTCACGGTATCAAAACTCAAAATGGAGTCAAATCAACCGGTCCACAATCTCCCCTTTCATCAGCGACTCATATTAAGTCTTGGTTTTGCATTTCATGATTTCCGACGTTTTTGTCATGGGTTTCCTAGACACCTCAACTCGGTATCTAAAACTCGAAATGCAGTTAAGTCGTGGTTTTCCGCATTTTAGATTTTACGATAGGTGAGTTGCTTCCTTGACTCTTAGAGTTTACGCTTAAATGGGATCCAAAAATCACTTGTTGAACTTTCCATTTCCAGGCCATTATCCACAACGTTGTTGGTCATGATCTTTTGCAATCAATGAAAATCGGCCATACTCCATACTATCTCTTCGATCTTATGAGCTTGCTCTCTTGTGTCTTCAAAATGCCACGGGTGCACGCCTAGCGATCTTCCTGTACTTAAGCTAGCGTCGTTGTTGTACTTGCCATCAATGACCAATAAATCGTACTGTAAAACATGCCAACAATCTCCCCTTTGGCATTGATGGAAGTATAGAAGGCACCGGACTCTTTTCTCTCCAGCGACATCAATGTCAAAGAAAACCACCTTCCCGCAAAGTACGTTGCAGTATTTTTTATGAGGTATTAGATATTAAACCAACACAAACTCCCCTTGGCAGATGAACTCTCTTATTTGAGGGCACGCAAAAGATATTTGTATCTAAACTGAGTCTTCTCCTTACGATTCTTGGACTGTTCATCTTCAGCTTCAGCTTTGGCATCCTCGTGAGATACTCAGTATTGTTCACCTCTCTTCTTGGGACTCCTTCATCAGCCTTTTCTTGTCATGGCCCGGATGACTCCCCGTCGCTGTTCTCTGCTTGGAGCTATTTTCCCCTTTTGTTCCTGGGATGGCTTTCCTGACAAGGTCTTTCATCTTGTTATCTCTGAGGGATGTCATGTATATCATTTTAAAACAAAATGTTGTTGTTGAAGATGTTGTTGTCCCACTGAAACACTACGTGGTGGCTTGTACTTTTAAAATAACCCTTGGATATCCCGGTAGTTCTCATCGATATCTATTATTGCAATTTCATTTCTTCATGATGCATACAATCTAAGGCTTTTATGACCATATTCAATCCTGAGAAAAACCGCTACAATACTCTCATACACCTTTCTTTTCACATCTGAAGGACATGTCAGGTTTCTTAGGAGTCTTGATTTCTTCCTTGTTGTATCCAATGCAAGATTTTTCATTTGGTGATCTCTGACTATCAAAGAGCTTATCCAAGGTCATGGAGTTGTTTAATAACTTGCTTTAGGTGTTTTACTTCTCAACCTTCAAAACTTTGACTTCCATCTTATGACATGATTCTTCTTCTACTTCTTCCATGGGATAGATGCTAGTTGAACATTATTTTATTAATTATCGTGTCTTCTTATTTACTTGCGGGGAGGAGTTCAATATCAACATCATTATCTAACCTTATGCCTTTATTCTGCCACTTGTTCTGAGTTTACAGTTACCTTACACTCTTTGGACGTGAACACCTCTTCAACGCCTCTGTCACACTTTTGACTTATACTAAGAAAATTATTTTTCAGACCATCCACAAATTGAGCACGTCTTGGGCATCTCCTTTGACATTACTCAAACTCCCCATCCCTCTATCCTTGATTTTACATGGTTCATCATTTTCAAAGGGTCACATTTCCTGTTTTAGTTTTACTTATTGAAAACATCCTTGTCTCTGGTCATGTTCTTGGAACATCCACCATCTATATTCCTAGAGGCCTTTTGTTTTTAAGTTTAGAGGGTGCTAGACCACCTTTTCACTATCTTTCCTTTTCCATGTGTTGGCCTTTCTATCTAAGAACTTTATCCTTGGATCTTCTTTGTAATTCTTTAGATGGTAGTTCTGACTTTGTAGTAGAAGTTGTGGCTTGATTATAGCGATAATATCATTTTTCAATGGGTCAAAGTTATTGTTGCCCGACGTTGTCTACTCATTGGTTGTTTATTATTTCTTGACCTCCCAGGTTGCATGTCTCTAGACTTAATTTGGAAATTCGCGATGCGTGATGATTTGTTACTTGGATGTATCATTATTTGTTATGGGATATTTATTCCTTTGAAATAGTAATTTCTCATGTCTAAGTCTTAAGGAACATTTACATCTTTGTGATAAAGTTAGAATAGTAGAAACAATATCAATAGAAAAATTCTTTGTACTTAGGAAATGGTTGTCTTCTTTGAGCAAATCGATTTCTTCCATCTTTGATGATTTCCTTGAGAAGGGGTGTATTATTTCCTTGTTCTACAAATTCAATTATGGCACCTTTTCCTTTACTCCTCACAGATTGGTTGATTATCTTCCTTTGTTTCTGGGTTTGTTGTTGTCATTGGTTGTATATTTGACAAGCTTGATGGATTCTTTGTTGCTGAGATGATACGCAGTCCTTCTTCATAACCCAATCCATTTTCCAACTTTGGATTCCTTTGTTGATTAAGAATACTGGCTAATCCTTCTCAGGCTTTGATACTTAACATATTCTGATGATACAAGGCTGAAACTTCTCCAACTCTTTCCCTAGTTTTTACTACTTCTTCGAGCTTTACATCTCTTGCTTATTTTTCGATAAGCATTTGTTTGAGAATGTCCTCGATTTTCTTTGCCTCTTCTAATTCAACTTTTAGGAGGGAAAGTCTTAAATCAAAGTTGTTTACCCTCTTTTTCAGACTGTATCAACAATTGTTTTCTTTCATTTCTTAATTAAGATGCAGTCAATCTCTTCCATTGCACTGATCAGGTTCTCCTTCCATATCAACCAACGACTTCTTCTTCATTAGCCTCACTTCCTATGATTTTATTATCAGCAATCATCTTGGGCCATAAGCATGAAGTCTTTGTCCTTATATTCACGCGAGGAGTCACTATCTGTGTCTTACGAAGGTTAACATCATTTTACACATAAACTTTTCTTTACGCCAAATCTTAGGTTTGAACTTCTTTTCACCCAACCGAGTTATGATCATGTTTCTTGTGGACGATTATTTGCAAAATGACCTATGCTTTGCAGTTGAAATATTTGAAGGGAAGATTACCTTGGTACTTGCCTAATCCTTTCTTTGAATCTTCTCCTTGATTTTGCTTCAATTTCGCTGGGGCTCCAGAATCCTCATTCTTGTACGCTTTAAATGATGCTTCTCTAGGGTGGGTTTATGCAGCCAATATCCTCATTTCATATACAATCAACGTTCCTAGAAGTTGATCAAAATCAAAACCTTATATCATTAATTTCTTCTATAGATGAGACCAACTTCGGGTTGAACCTATCTGAGAGAGATCTCAAAATTTTCCTGAACTAAGGGTTCCTCAATTTTTTCACCAAGTGTTTTCATTTGCATTTACTAGTTCTTCAACTCTCGGAAAATACTTCCCAATGGTTTCATCTTCTTTCATATATATATTTTCAAACTGTGTACTACGTAGGTTTGAAGCTTAGCATCTTTACCTTCTCATTACCTTCATAGCGCTAATGAGTTTGTCCACATTTCTTTGGCCCGGTTTGAAGATGCATCACCCTTACAAACTCAGCTTCTTCAAGTCCATTTCAAGATAGCATTCATTCCCCTTAGCATTAAAGATAAATTCTAACTTATCATCGTTAGAAGCTAGCTGCTTGGGATTTATGTATCAGGTCTCTACTACATCCCAAACAGCTATCAGCACCTAAGGCCATTAGGTATGTTCGCATTCTAACCTTCGAGGCGAAGTTTGTTCCATTGAAGCGAGGGGCCTTATTGGTTGAATTTTCTTCATGGATTGACGTATTATTGACAAGCTCTAGGATCTACCCAGCATAGATAAAGGGTCGTCGATACCAATTGTTGGACAAAGGCGAGGCGTGAATCAGTTGTTACCGTTCATAAACAATTATGCTTATTTTAAACTCTTTCTATATCACTCAATGACAATCCACAGTAATGCAAGGAAATAAGAAATAGAACATTCATCATCATTCACACATATAAGATACAGAACGATATTTCGGGGAAACCCATATGGGGTAAAACCTCTTCTTCTTTATATGGTAAGTAATCTTTACATTACGTACATTAAGGGTAAAAACCTCTTCTTCTTTATATGATAAGTAATCTTTACATTCTGTACATTATCATACTTATGAGAACCAACTCATAATGAGGCTACAACCTCTGTTTTGCAAGCTGCTACTTGCTGAGAGCACCATCTCTCTGGATTCTCTAGCACCCACTAGAAGGAAGCACCGACTCCTTGGTTTCTCTAGCACCCACTAGAAGGAAGCACCAACTCCCTGGTTTCTCTAGCACCCACTAGAAGGAAGCACCAACTCCCTAAGAGTTCCAACACCAATTGGATGGAAGCATGAACTTCCTAAGAGTTCCAGCACCAACTGGATGGAAGAACCAACTTCCATTTACACAGGCACTGACCTGTATATCAGAGAACCAATGTTCTCCCTTGCACCACCCTGCCACCCTGGTTTTTCTGGCTGCAACCAAATGGAAGCTACAACTCCCTGTGTTCAAGCACCCACTTGAACCTCTGAGGACAACATTCCTCTCTAGCACCTCCCTACCACCCTTAAATATCAATCTTTGCTACTGAAACTTATTACAGTGATATAATGTTCATCAATGGCTTACAAGTCTCATCATTGTTCTGCTACACTGCCCTACTCTGTTTGCCTCACTGTCTTCCTGCACACATGCCTTGCACTTTCTGTTCTTCTGCCTTTTATTCTCTATGCGCCATGTCCATTCAATGCACCATTCCTCTTCTGTGTATTTTAGTTTTTGCACACTGCCTCCTTCTACATGCCTAAATCACTCTCAACAACAACACTCATCTCTTCTTTGTTCTGCATTCTTATAGTCTCTGTGCACCTTGTGCATACTATATGTGTGATGCTTCTGCATGCTCTACACACCGCCATTGTTCTCCACATCGAGATATTCACTGCCACTCCACATTGCCACCACTTCACTCCCTCGAGCATCAACACACTCTCTTTTTTTTGCATGTTCTCCTCATGTCAAGTCCTCTTCTTGATCATCATGGAAATTCCTCAGCTTTTCTGGCGGTTATACCCATGCGTTCATCATCACTGGGTGTTATGCTGAGATTCCTTAGCCTGTCTAGAAGTTGAGACTCTTCGTCTTCTCTATCATAGTCAAGCTCATCTTCTCTGTTGCAGTTATAGGCTTCAATGCTCTTCCATCTGTCAATCACCTCTATGAACAGTCTTCATTCCACTGGTAGATGCCTTGAGACTCTTCAGCTCCTCTGGCAATCACACTGAGGCCTCTTTGATTTTTCTGTGCAGAAACAATCAGTGGTTTCTGGCAGTTACACTGTGAACCTCCTGAGCCTTATGCCTTTGGAACCTTTCACCTTTCCTTTCACATGTGGCCTTAGGCGGCGACCACACGCCTGTTCAGAAGGGGCTTTTGCGATTCGCATTTCGAAAATTCCTGTTGTGAGGCATCTCGACTCTCCAAGTCGCGATCTTTGAAATGGAGATTAGCTTCATGCTAGCTCCTCCCTTGAGCCTTTGTCGATGTAACCATAGGTTATGACCAGGGGCCAATTCTGAACACGCATTTCGCATTTCGGCATTTCGGCATTCCTGTGGTGAAGAGTCTCGAATCTTCATGTTACAATCGTCGAAAAGGAGCTTAGCTTGGTGCTAGCTCCTCCCTCTCTCATGACCACTGACAGTGACCACAACCTACACCAAAAGGTATTTCGGCGTTTCACATTTCGACGTTTCGACATTTCTGTGGTGAAGTGTTTCGACACTCCAAGTCACAAACCCTAAAATTTTCGGCGTTTCGCATTTCAGCGTTTCAACATTTTTGTGTTGAAGTGTTTCGACACTCCAGGACACGAACCCCAAAATTTTCAGCATTTTTCATTTCACAACTTCAGAACTCCTGTGATGAAGAGTCTCAACTCTTTATGTTGCGATCACCGAAACTCCGAAATCGAGTCAGATCAACGATCCACAATCTTGATTGTTCGATAGTCCAGATCTTTTCGTGATTTCGCATATAGTGAGTTCCTGCCGTGAGTTTCTTTCTTGACTCCTCCAACTCCCGGTATCCAAAAATCTAAAATGGAGTCAGATCAATGGTCCACAATCTCCCTTTGATCAATGACTCAGATTAAGTCGTGGTTTTGCATTTCACGATTTCGTCATTCTTGTCATGAGTGTTCTTGACACCTCCAACTCCCGGTATCCGAAACTTCGAAATGGAGTCAGATCAACAGTCCACGATCTCCCTTTGATAAATGACTCAGATTAATTCATGGTTTCACATTTCATGATTTCGGCATTCTTGTCGTGAGTATCCTAGACACCTCCAACTCTCGGTATCCGAAACTCCGAAATGGATATTAAGTCGTGGTTTCACATTTCGCGATTTTCTGTCGTGAGTTTCTTCCTTGACTCCTGGAGTTTATGCTTTTGAATGAGATCCAATGATCACTTGTTGAACTTTCCATTGCCATGCCATTATCCCTACGCTATTGGTCATGATCTTTGCCATCAATGAAAAACACGCATACTCTACACTATCTCTTCTGATCTTATCGAACTTGCTCTACTGCGTCTTCCCAAAATACTTATGGTGCCCACCTGGCACATTCTTCCTGTACTTAAGCCATTGTAGTTGTTGTACTTTCCCTCAATGACAAGAATATGCTGCCTGTAAAACATGCCAATAGTTTTTATTTGGGTTCTCTCCGACAAGGATTTGATGGATGGATAGAATTAATTCCAGTTTTTAATTATAGCTTGCTTATTTCATTTTTATATAGATATTGTTTAATTAGTTGTTGGTTAATGTAGATTGTTAGTTTACTTTTCAATATCATAGTTTAGTTTATGTTTTTAATCATTTCCTTATTGCAGTTTGAATTGTTAGAATATACATAGCATAGTTTCATTTTACGTAATTTCCTTTTCTAGAATTAAATTGCAATTATAATTCTTAGTTAATGGTTGAATCTAGTTTTTCTTATGTAGAATAGAAGTATTATGATGATCTCGTTATGTTGTTGATGGTTTATATATGAATATGCAGGGTATCTAACATTGTTTTGTCATGGCTAAATTCTCATTGGATTGTTTAATCCATGCCTTTCACTTTTCCATTGAGATTAGTATTGAGCTTATACCGCTTGAATCGTTCTTTGTTTTCAAGTTCCATCGAGATATCATCTGACACCGAAGACATTCACACAACCACCAGCATTATATTTGAGTTTTTCATAGATTAAAGATAATTTTCTTGCTTTCATAGGTTAAAATGATAGTTTTCTTGCTTTTATAGATCAAAAGAGATAGTTTCTTGCTTTCCTAGTTTAGAAGATAATTTTATTTTTGTTGTAGGATAGATAGACTTTACTTTGATAGATTAGATAATAGTTTGCTTATAATAGATTAAACATTAGGTTGTAGTTCTTCTTGCTTTCAATAAAATAGATTTCCTTTCATGCATTAGAAATAGTTCTTCATTAAGCATTTAGTCCACTTGCCTCTTAGGCTAGATAGTTGTTCAATGAGAAGTTTTAATTTGATTGCTTGCAGTAGTTAGTTGCCTTTGCTTACTTGTCTATTTGCTTTAGTAGGTTATATAGTTGTCTTTACTTACTTGTCTATTGTTTTAGTAGGTTAGTTAGGTGTCTTTACTTACTTGTCTATTTCTTTAATAGGTTAGATAGGTGTCTTTGCTTGCTTGTTTATGTACTTTCTTTCATAGGATAATTGCTCATTGAATGTAGGTTGGCAAGTTAAAATAGTTTTCTTTTGTTAGTTGCTCATTATTATGCGTAGTAGTTTTCCTTTGCTTATTGTTGAACTATTTTTCTTTGAATAGGGTTTTTGACTTTCTTTTCTTAGGACTATCCATTGATCCTTGGCCCAAAAGTACTTAGGTTACCTAGTTTCAAGTTGCTTAGTAGGATTTGCTCGTTAGATAGTTGTGCTTGAGTAGATTAGCCTTAGATAGCTACCTTCATTAGTTAGACTATACTCCTACTAGCCCTTCTACCTTTGACATATATTTTTCTACAACTATAAGTTTACTTACCCCGGGTTGACAATTTAATTGAGGGTTTTTACTGTATTTTTAGTGCATATATAACACCCATAAGTGCGTAAGGTATGGAAGGTATTGGTGAAATCCAGAACTACTTGACCCCCCTCTTGCCGTATTGTGGTCCATCTCATTTATTGGTCCTCATAGTTTCCAACAGGGTAATATTGTTCCTTTACCGCGTCCAAAAAAAAATCCCAAGTGGGATTAGCGCCATATATTCTAGACTCTTCTGTGGAAGTTTGCTCCAAGTAAGTTTCCCACCAATGTTTGACATGGGGGAGAGCTTTAAGGAGTGAGAAGGTGATATTTTCCCTATCAAAAAAATGGTGAACAGAGAAATAAGATTCTATCAAATTTAACCATTTATTTAAGGCATCTGCATATATCTAACCTTCAAATACGATAATATCAAAATTAACTTGTACCTTGAAAGGAGAGGTGCTTCCAAAGTTGTTGTTTGATGAAGATGCGCCTATTTCTATCGGTAGGCATTGAAGGATGTGGGAAAAATTCTCCATCATTTCGTCATACTGTCGCCATGAGAGCTTGCTCAAGCAACAGATTGATAGAATCATATTCTCCATCATTTTTTTTTCTTCTTCCATGGAGGGTTTCTTGGGCATGCGAGAGATATTGTCTTCAAGAGAGACAAGCTCGAGACCCAAATTTCTATACTCAAACCTCATCAGGGACATGCACTAAAAAAAATGATCAAGAGCAGCCTGCTCTGATACCACTAATCTGGATTATTTTCGGCACGAAATGAGAACGGAGATATAATAAAACAATGTATAGATAAATACTGGATATCCAATAATATAACAGAAATGTATTAGAGATGCAACCATAAACACAGAGATATAGTAATACACAATTTTCTATTAATTAGAGAAAATGTACAAAGACTGTAAAAATACAGAGTGAAAGATCGCTAGAATGGCGGCAACTTATCTCTCAGAAGAGATGTGACAGCTACTCGCATCCATGTGAAGATGATTTTACAATGAGGCTCCAAAGGCCTTTTTATCATAAAGAAAATATAAAACCCTAACCCTGGAAGATGAAAAGAAAATAGTTTTGTGGACCCCGTTTTTGGTAGTTTTGTGTATCAACTTCCCGGGGGCGTAACTTTGGCATACAATCTTCATTTGGGGCACACGATAACTCGTTGGAAAGGTATCGCCGAGGAGATTCATTTTGGGGGATCAATTAGATATTTTGGCTATCTTGAGAAACTCGGTCCTGAAAAACCTTCACTTAGACCCTCAAAATGACCCCGGAAGTTAAAAACTGCTAAAAATAGTAAAATGTCAAAATTGCCAGAAAACTATTTTGAGCGAGTTGGAGAAGGTGGGTGGCCATCGATATCCACCTGGATCAATCAGATGATGAACTTTTTGTTGAATTTGGCCCCGAGTGAGCTACTTGTCTTGGTGTAGGAGCTACCCTGCTTTGACAACTCGATAAAGATGGATCCTTTGCTGGTGAGCGCCCTTGATCTGTTTGTCCACAATCTGATCACTGGATGCTTGTTGTATGCAGTCGGGGTTGAGCTCTATTGGTGTTAGTTGTTCTTCTATCTCTGAGGTGTCCAATAATGGTGGGAAATATGATCGAAGGATATCCACATTGAACACTGGGTGTGGGCCAAGGAAATGAGGAAATTTGAGCTCGAATGCATTATCAACCACAACCTTGGTGATTGTGTACGGTCCATAATGAAGTGGGTGAAGCTTTCGATGGGGTCTTATAAGGCATTATTTCTGCAAGTGCAACCAAAATTTGTTTCCCACATGAAAATTATGTGGCACCTGGTGTTAATCACGACGTTGTTTGTACTTGTCATTGGGCTTTTGTAGGATATCTTGAACCTATTGGTGGATGTGTTGGATCCACTCAATGAACTGGGTAGCTTTGTCAACTTCAGTTGGAGCAGGAGATGAGTTAGTCGAGGTGACTGTAAGGGGTAGTGCAACATCTATGGGACCCAATGGTTGGAATCCCAACCCCACTTGAAAGAGGTTGTGGTCGATTGAGTTATGCAGGGCTCGGTTGTCGCTATGTTGAACATAAGGAAGACTCCCATCCCATGTGCGAGGGTGCTTGGAATTATACATGCGCAAGATATGTACGATCATTCGATTTACGACCTCGTTTTGGCCATTTGTCTAGGGGTGGAAGGTCGCAACTAGCGGTCTGTTGAGGTAATCATCAATGTGGTTGGTGCTTTCCATTTTATGCTTGATGTTGAGGTGGAATTGTTGCAAGTACGTGGACCACTTTTGATGGTGGTCATTCTGCAATTTTCCTTGTGTCTGCATGAACTGTACTGGCTTATGACTAGTGTGGATGATTGTCTCCTTCCCAAGAATGTAATGTCTCTACTGACGGTAGGCTTGCACAATAGAGTACATTTATTTGTCATAAGTAGGGTACTTACGGAAAACATCTGATAGTGTCTCACTATGATAGGCCATGGGGTGGCTGGGCTAAGTGAGAACAGTGCCCACAACATAGTTTGAAGCATATGTCTCGATATTAAAGGGTTGTTGCAGGTCTAGTACTGAAAGTACCGAGGCTGAGAATAAGCGCAACTTCAAATCATCGAACACTTGTTGTTGGGACCGACCCCACACAAATTTCTCCTTACCACCACCCTTGGTTACTTGGTTGAGGGCCCATGCAATATGGGAGAATCCCAACATGAACCTGCAGTAGAAATTGGCAAGGCACAAGAAGCTCTAAATCTCAGTGAGTGTGGTTGGGGCTAGCTAGTCACGAATGACTTGGATCTTGGTTGGATCCACATATATGCCATGTTGATCAATGATGTATCCCAGGTAATGAACCATGTCCATGTTGAAGGAGAATTTTTCCAAGTTGGCGTAGAGCTTGTGTTGTCATAGGGTGTGCATAAATTATTGAATATGTTGCAAGTGTTCTACCCAAGTCTTATTGTAAACGAGGATTTAATCCAGATACACCACTACAAAAGTATTGGTGAATGTTCGCAGGATATCGTCCATCATCCTCATGAAAGTGGTTGGAGCATTTGTCAAACCAAAGGGAATGACCAACCATTCAAAAATACCTTCCTTTGACTTGAAGGCAATCTTCCATACATCTGTTTGTTCTATCGGGACCTGGTGGTAGCCATACTTCAGATCAATCTTACTGAAGTATTTGTCCCCCGTGAGTTGATTAAGGAGGTCGTTGATTCAGGGAATTGGGTATCAATTTCTGACTATGATTTTATTCAGGGGCCAGTAATCAATGCAGATTCGTCAGGTTCCATATTTCTTCTGTACCAACACGATTGGGCTCCCACAAGGTGATTAGTTGGGACAGATGTGCCCCTTTTTGATCAATTCTTCGATCTGCCGCTTGATCTCCTCATTCTCTAACAAAGAGCGACGGTAGACTGATCCATTGGGCAGTGGTGCTACGGGGGTCAGATCGATGGGATGCTTGACCTGGCAATGTAGAGGTGCCCTGGTAGGTGAGGAGAAGATATATGAGTATTCTTCCACGACCTTATCCACTTTCTTTTGTTGTGTGGAGAGGTCGTCCGCGGAGACCTTGGATGTGGCTGTGATATTTCATTCATTCTGAGAGTGAAGCACAAAGAAGAAAAACTTCCTCATCTAAGAGATGACCTTCCTGCATTGTTTGGAAGAGATCAAGGAAATATCACTGGGTGGGACTGCCTCGGGTATCTTGTACAATTTCTTGTTCAAGGTAATAATAACACTACGAGGCCTACACTCATGTACATCATGATGTTTCCATAAATATGGTTGGCCCAAAAGAACATTACAAACTTTGAGAGGGGAAACATCACACAATACCTCATCTTTGAAGGGCTTGATTTCATATGGTAGGAAACATTGTTGGCTGACGCGGATGTGGCTTCCTTGGCGGAGCCATCCGATGGTGTACGGTTGCAGGTGCGGAATTATCGGTAGGGCAAGTCGCTTGACAACCTTTGATGATCTGAGGCTCTTTTGGATACCACTATCAACGATGAAGTGCAGCGAGGTACCCTTCACCCACATCTGTGAATGAAAAAGGTGCTCGTCTTCCTCTGGCTCCTCTGGTTCACCAGGCTCGAGCTTGGTGGTAGCAATGATAGCATTGGGTTCTATGTCAATGGTATGTCTCCCCCTTTCTTGTTCTAACTTAGAGTCAGAACCCACATATGATTCAGAGGCTTTCACCTCAGCCACCAGCGACTGCTTCGAGTGGAAATCAATAGTGTTATGTTAGGGGCTCTTATGGAAGTCGCACCACTCCCAGTATCTTTCTTTGTCTTTCTGGTGCCCTTCTTTGCTTACGGCCTAGACTGGTTTTTCTGAGGCAATCTATCTTTGCTCTATCCTTTTTTCTACGGGTTGGGGCCGCCCTTTCCTGGATTTTGTTGTGAGGGGTTCCCAGGCCCAAATTGTCGCATCTTTTGTTTGAGATTCTTCTCGATTTGGACGACATATCGGTAGGCCACGCCCAAGGATGAGATGTCCAGAAACTCCATTTCAGCCTTGATGTATCTATGTAAACTGTCATGATACTTGAACACCATATGTCACTCTAAATCTTTGATACCCATCTTGGTGTGCAAGGTACGGAAGATATTTGTGATTTTGAACATTGTTTAGTTTGTTTCCTGCCGCAGTGTGGTCCATTTTGTGTACAAGTCATCATAACTTCAAACATGGTAGTATTGTTCCTTAATAGCATCCCTGAAGGACTCCAGGTGACTGCGCCTATAAATAATGAGGGTTCCTATGTTTCCTTTTGCTCACAGAAAGTTTCCCACCAATCTTTGACATGGGGGACGGCTTTGAGGAGCGCAAAAGTAATATTTTCTCTATTTGAGAAGTTATATATAGAGAAATACCCTTTTAGCAAATTCAAACATTTGTATACTACATCTACGTCTATCTGACCTTCAAATATAGGAATATCGAAGTTGATTTGTACCTTGAAGTGGGTGGCGCCTCCATTTGAGGAAGACGCATCGACTGTTGGTAGTCATTGAAGGATTTGTGCAAAATTATCCATCATCTCGTTCCTATGTTGCATGAGGGCTTCCTCGAGAAACATTTTCAAGAAATCTCATGTCCCACCATCTTTCTTGTCTTCCACCATGAGAGGTGTTTTAGGTGTGCAAGAGATTTTGTCCTCGAGAGAAACAAGCTCGAGACCCAATTCTTTGTACCTTGATCTCATTTGGGACATGCATTAAGAACGACAAGGAGCAGACTGCTATGATACCACTAATATGGATTTTATGAGCATAACGAGATGAATACAAATTATTATCAAAATATGCTTAATAAATAATAACAGATATACAGTAAAATTGGTTTCTATTCAATAAGGAAATAAGTTGAAACTGTAAAATGCAGCGAAAAATAAGCTTGCTAGAATGGTGGCGGCTTATCTCTGAGAAGAGATGTGGCAGCTTCTCTCATTCGCAAGAAGATTATTACAATGAGGCTCTGGAGGTATTTTTACAATAAACGGGAATTTCAAAAACCATAGACATCCAAAAACCTAACCCTAGAAGATGAAGCGCCAAAATTCATGTGGGCCCCGTTTGGGTAAGTTAGTACATCAACTTCTCGGGGTCGTAACTTTTGCATACTATCTCCGTTTTAGGTGCACGATAGCTCATTGGAAAGGTCTATCTGAGGACTACACATGTTGTTGTTAGACTCTAACTTTGCTTACAGTGTACCTGTGGTGAGCCCTAAAAACGTTTTTTAGGGCCTCAAAACGGCCCTGGAAGTCAGGGACCCGAAAACTAGGAAAAAAACTGCCAAATTGAAAAACTGTCAAAATGAGCCAGTTGGAATAGGTGAGAGGCCACCAAAACCCATCTGGACTAGTTGTACTCAGACATGAACCAAATGAGAGAAGAACAGCATGCTCGTGCATAGAATATTGAGACATTGCAAGAGGAAGCGTTCCGAGTAATATAAAAACTTGCAATTGCGCAAGGCATAGTGAAGCAGGCAATGAAAGAGAGTGCAGAGAAGTTGAAGACCCACATTACTGCAGAGACAATAGGGGGAATTTTGTAGTAGGAAACACAAGCAAAGAAAAAGGTCGTGACTACAAGAGAAACATTCCATAAATTCATGGCGACATGGTAGAAGGTATGAACTGGTTCAGGATGAGTCATAGGTGAATGTTGGGGGCATGTTGGAGCAGGACATTTTGGGACTAGTTTTGGGAATCATGCAGGAGAAAACACGCAACAAGTCAGTTAAGGAGAAGCGCATGCAAAAGAAAGGAAGGTAGTTAGCACATTTTCAAGAGCATCACCTGTGAAAGAAGGAAGTTAGTTAGGATCTGTTATCCCCGATTTCTAGGGATAACTAGGATATCATGTCTCGAGGCCCACAGATCCTAGACATGGAGTACCGAGAGCAGGATTGACCTGAGCATGGCCCTGGAGGGCCCATGTTTCTTCTTCTTCATCAGAACTATCCTGTCAGCAGCAACAACATCCATCACCTTCGACTTGGACATGCATCGGAGAAGACTCTTGCTCCATGAGGTAATTGGTCCATGTATCATGGTATGTGTCATGTTTGATCATTATAACTTTCAAATATATGCATTAGATTCCTTTCATTTCTAAAAACTGCTTAGATATTACACTAACCCACTTGACCATGGTTGGGGGGATTGACAGGGAACCCTAGCAAGCTTGTACCCATAGGTTTTGGTTATTTACCACGGGGGATTTTGAAGAGCCATCGTCCGCTCCCATCATTATATCACTTTTACATCTTATCTCCCATTCATCTATCCCATTCCCCTAGTCCATGCATTAGGATGACCTATTTATGGGGTTACACCTTATCCTGTGGGAAGAAGGGGCTAAAGGCCCAGGGGGTAAAAGCAGATGGTAAGAGATAAAATCCTAAAAATAAAACCTAGATATGCCTCGCCCAGGGATCCCCGAGAAGGCAATAAAAAGCCTCTCAATAAGAAACAAGAGGGACCCTAAGAAAAATAACAAAACAATACCTAGCCAAGGGGATGGGGGGTCTCATCACGAGCCAACCCATTATGTTCATAGGTACCTAGCAGTATGACATTGCCATTATCTGGTTACCACGCCAGGGCAGTGACCTTTGGTTGCATGGCCAAGGGAAAGGGGGTCTCATCACGAGCCAACCTTATCATCTCTGTAAAAGTACTAGTGGGTAACACTATCAGCTCTGGTCACCACGCCAAGGCAGTTTCCTCTAGTTAGACCTTGAAATAAAAAGAAAGAATAAAGGCAATGAAGGGCTTGGAAAGAATCGCATCCATGACAGGTACAGATCGCCTCCTACAAAGGCACCCACGGATAATATCACCCCTGTCTTCCACTATGTCTGGACATCCTTTGACCACACCACCTTGTGTTACATGGCTTGTCATTCAGTGCTGTGATTTGCCCTAAAAAGGGCCAACACCTCCCTCAAATGGGCTAGACGTCTTGCTCATTTCTCATTTAGGGTTTTCTTTTAGCAGTTTGATGTAAAACAGTATGATTTTTAGTTATTAGCCTTGTCGGTTGTTTTAATGACCTAATTTTAATTAAAGGTCATTGGATGATATAAATTGAGGATGTTTTCCCTCATTTTAACATAACACAATTCACTCACACTTGTGAGGTCT
>SNQJ01S0024518.1:179938-200889 GCA_010110895.2 Picea sitchensis | reverse complement strand
TAGTTAGACTATACTCCTACTAGCCCTTCTACCTTTGACATATATTTTTCTACAACTATAAGTTTACTTACCCCGGGTTGACAATTTAATTGAGGGTTTTTACTGTATTTTTAGTGCATATATAACACCCATAAGTGCGTAAGGTATGGAAGGTATTGGTGAAATCCAGAACTACTTGACCCCCCTCTTGCCGTATTGTGGTCCATCTCATTTATTGGTCCTCATAGTTTCCAACAGGGTAATATTGTTCCTTTACCGCGTCCAAAAAAAAATCCCAAGTGGGATTAGCGCCATATATTCTAGACTCTTCTGTGGAAGTTTGCTCCAAGTAAGTTTCCCACCAATGTTTGACATGGGGGAGAGCTTTAAGGAGTGAGAAGGTGATATTTTCCCTATCAAAAAAATGGTGAACAGAGAAATAAGATTCTATCAAATTTAACCATTTATTTAAGGCATCTGCATATATCTAACCTTCAAATACGATAATATCAAAATTAACTTGTACCTTGAAAGGAGAGGTGCTTCCAAAGTTGTTGTTTGATGAAGATGCGCCTATTTCTATCGGTAGGCATTGAAGGATGTGGGAAAAATTCTCCATCATTTCGTCATACTGTCGCCATGAGAGCTTGCTCAAGCAACAGATTGATAGAATCATATTCTCCATCATTTTTTTTTCTTCTTCCATGGAGGGTTTCTTGGGCATGCGAGAGATATTGTCTTCAAGAGAGACAAGCTCGAGACCCAAATTTCTATACTCAAACCTCATCAGGGACATGCACTAAAAAAAATGATCAAGAGCAGCCTGCTCTGATACCACTAATCTGGATTATTTTCGGCACGAAATGAGAACGGAGATATAATAAAACAATGTATAGATAAATACTGGATATCCAATAATATAACAGAAATGTATTAGAGATGCAACCATAAACACAGAGATATAGTAATACACAATTTTCTATTAATTAGAGAAAATGTACAAAGACTGTAAAAATACAGAGTGAAAGATCGCTAGAATGGCGGCAACTTATCTCTCAGAAGAGATGTGACAGCTACTCGCATCCATGTGAAGATGATTTTACAATGAGGCTCCAAAGGCCTTTTTATCATAAAGAAAATATAAAACCCTAACCCTGGAAGATGAAAAGAAAATAGTTTTGTGGACCCCGTTTTTGGTAGTTTTGTGTATCAACTTCCCGGGGGCGTAACTTTGGCATACAATCTTCATTTGGGGCACACGATAACTCGTTGGAAAGGTATCGCCGAGGAGATTCATTTTGGGGGATCAATTAGATATTTTGGCTATCTTGAGAAACTCGGTCCTGAAAAACCTTCACTTAGACCCTCAAAATGACCCCGGAAGTTAAAAACTGCTAAAAATAGTAAAATGTCAAAATTGCCAGAAAACTATTTTGAGCGAGTTGGAGAAGGTGGGTGGCCATCGATATCCACCTGGATCAATCAGATGATGAACTTTTTGTTGAATTTGGCCCCGAGTGAGCTACTTGTCTTGGTGTAGGAGCTACCCTGCTTTGACAACTCGATAAAGATGGATCCTTTGCTGGTGAGCGCCCTTGATCTGTTTGTCCACAATCTGATCACTGGATGCTTGTTGTATGCAGTCGGGGTTGAGCTCTATTGGTGTTAGTTGTTCTTCTATCTCTGAGGTGTCCAATAATGGTGGGAAATATGATCGAAGGATATCCACATTGAACACTGGGTGTGGGCCAAGGAAATGAGGAAATTTGAGCTCGAATGCATTATCAACCACAACCTTGGTGATTGTGTACGGTCCATAATGAAGTGGGTGAAGCTTTCGATGGGGTCTTATAAGGCATTATTTCTGCAAGTGCAACCAAAATTTGTTTCCCACATGAAAATTATGTGGCACCTGGTGTTAATCACGACGTTGTTTGTACTTGTCATTGGGCTTTTGTAGGATATCTTGAACCTATTGGTGGATGTGTTGGATCCACTCAATGAACTGGGTAGCTTTGTCAACTTCAGTTGGAGCAGGAGATGAGTTAGTCGAGGTGACTGTAAGGGGTAGTGCAACATCTATGGGACCCAATGGTTGGAATCCCAACCCCACTTGAAAGAGGTTGTGGTCGATTGAGTTATGCAGGGCTCGGTTGTCGCTATGTTGAACATAAGGAAGACTCCCATCCCATGTGCGAGGGTGCTTGGAATTATACATGCGCAAGATATGTACGATCATTCGATTTACGACCTCGTTTTGGCCATTTGTCTAGGGGTGGAAGGTCGCAACTAGCGGTCTGTTGAGGTAATCATCAATGTGGTTGGTGCTTTCCATTTTATGCTTGATGTTGAGGTGGAATTGTTGCAAGTACGTGGACCACTTTTGATGGTGGTCATTCTGCAATTTTCCTTGTGTCTGCATGAACTGTACTGGCTTATGACTAGTGTGGATGATTGTCTCCTTCCCAAGAATGTAATGTCTCTACTGACGGTAGGCTTGCACAATAGAGTACATTTATTTGTCATAAGTAGGGTACTTACGGAAAACATCTGATAGTGTCTCACTATGATAGGCCATGGGGTGGCTGGGCTAAGTGAGAACAGTGCCCACAACATAGTTTGAAGCATATGTCTCGATATTAAAGGGTTGTTGCAGGTCTAGTACTGAAAGTACCGAGGCTGAGAATAAGCGCAACTTCAAATCATCGAACACTTGTTGTTGGGACCGACCCCACACAAATTTCTCCTTACCACCACCCTTGGTTACTTGGTTGAGGGCCCATGCAATATGGGAGAATCCCAACATGAACCTGCAGTAGAAATTGGCAAGGCACAAGAAGCTCTAAATCTCAGTGAGTGTGGTTGGGGCTAGCTAGTCACGAATGACTTGGATCTTGGTTGGATCCACATATATGCCATGTTGATCAATGATGTATCCCAGGTAATGAACCATGTCCATGTTGAAGGAGAATTTTTCCAAGTTGGCGTAGAGCTTGTGTTGTCATAGGGTGTGCATAAATTATTGAATATGTTGCAAGTGTTCTACCCAAGTCTTATTGTAAACGAGGATTTAATCCAGATACACCACTACAAAAGTATTGGTGAATGTTCGCAGGATATCGTCCATCATCCTCATGAAAGTGGTTGGAGCATTTGTCAAACCAAAGGGAATGACCAACCATTCAAAAATACCTTCCTTTGACTTGAAGGCAATCTTCCATACATCTGTTTGTTCTATCGGGACCTGGTGGTAGCCATACTTCAGATCAATCTTACTGAAGTATTTGTCCCCCGTGAGTTGATTAAGGAGGTCGTTGATTCAGGGAATTGGGTATCAATTTCTGACTATGATTTTATTCAGGGGCCAGTAATCAATGCAGATTCGTCAGGTTCCATATTTCTTCTGTACCAACACGATTGGGCTCCCACAAGGTGATTAGTTGGGACAGATGTGCCCCTTTTTGATCAATTCTTCGATCTGCCGCTTGATCTCCTCATTCTCTAACAAAGAGCGACGGTAGACTGATCCATTGGGCAGTGGTGCTACGGGGGTCAGATCGATGGGATGCTTGACCTGGCAATGTAGAGGTGCCCTGGTAGGTGAGGAGAAGATATATGAGTATTCTTCCACGACCTTATCCACTTTCTTTTGTTGTGTGGAGAGGTCGTCCGCGGAGACCTTGGATGTGGCTGTGATATTTCATTCATTCTGAGAGTGAAGCACAAAGAAGAAAAACTTCCTCATCTAAGAGATGACCTTCCTGCATTGTTTGGAAGAGATCAAGGAAATATCACTGGGTGGGACTGCCTCGGGTATCTTGTACAATTTCTTGTTCAAGGTAATAATAACACTACGAGGCCTACACTCATGTACATCATGATGTTTCCATAAATATGGTTGGCCCAAAAGAACATTACAAACTTTGAGAGGGGAAACATCACACAATACCTCATCTTTGAAGGGCTTGATTTCATATGGTAGGAAACATTGTTGGCTGACGCGGATGTGGCTTCCTTGGCGGAGCCATCCGATGGTGTACGGTTGCAGGTGCGGAATTATCGGTAGGGCAAGTCGCTTGACAACCTTTGATGATCTGAGGCTCTTTTGGATACCACTATCAACGATGAAGTGCAGCGAGGTACCCTTCACCCACATCTGTGAATGAAAAAGGTGCTCGTCTTCCTCTGGCTCCTCTGGTTCACCAGGCTCGAGCTTGGTGGTAGCAATGATAGCATTGGGTTCTATGTCAATGGTATGTCTCCCCCTTTCTTGTTCTAACTTAGAGTCAGAACCCACATATGATTCAGAGGCTTTCACCTCAGCCACCAGCGACTGCTTCGAGTGGAAATCAATAGTGTTATGTTAGGGGCTCTTATGGAAGTCGCACCACTCCCAGTATCTTTCTTTGTCTTTCTGGTGCCCTTCTTTGCTTACGGCCTAGACTGGTTTTTCTGAGGCAATCTATCTTTGCTCTATCCTTTTTTCTACGGGTTGGGGCCGCCCTTTCCTGGATTTTGTTGTGAGGGGTTCCCAGGCCCAAATTGTCGCATCTTTTGTTTGAGATTCTTCTCGATTTGGACGACATATCGGTAGGCCACGCCCAAGGATGAGATGTCCAGAAACTCCATTTCAGCCTTGATGTATCTATGTAAACTGTCATGATACTTGAACACCATATGTCACTCTAAATCTTTGATACCCATCTTGGTGTGCAAGGTACGGAAGATATTTGTGATTTTGAACATTGTTTAGTTTGTTTCCTGCCGCAGTGTGGTCCATTTTGTGTACAAGTCATCATAACTTCAAACATGGTAGTATTGTTCCTTAATAGCATCCCTGAAGGACTCCAGGTGACTGCGCCTATAAATAATGAGGGTTCCTATGTTTCCTTTTGCTCACAGAAAGTTTCCCACCAATCTTTGACATGGGGGACGGCTTTGAGGAGCGCAAAAGTAATATTTTCTCTATTTGAGAAGTTATATATAGAGAAATACCCTTTTAGCAAATTCAAACATTTGTATACTACATCTACGTCTATCTGACCTTCAAATATAGGAATATCGAAGTTGATTTGTACCTTGAAGTGGGTGGCGCCTCCATTTGAGGAAGACGCATCGACTGTTGGTAGTCATTGAAGGATTTGTGCAAAATTATCCATCATCTCGTTCCTATGTTGCATGAGGGCTTCCTCGAGAAACATTTTCAAGAAATCTCATGTCCCACCATCTTTCTTGTCTTCCACCATGAGAGGTGTTTTAGGTGTGCAAGAGATTTTGTCCTCGAGAGAAACAAGCTCGAGACCCAATTCTTTGTACCTTGATCTCATTTGGGACATGCATTAAGAACGACAAGGAGCAGACTGCTATGATACCACTAATATGGATTTTATGAGCATAACGAGATGAATACAAATTATTATCAAAATATGCTTAATAAATAATAACAGATATACAGTAAAATTGGTTTCTATTCAATAAGGAAATAAGTTGAAACTGTAAAATGCAGCGAAAAATAAGCTTGCTAGAATGGTGGCGGCTTATCTCTGAGAAGAGATGTGGCAGCTTCTCTCATTCGCAAGAAGATTATTACAATGAGGCTCTGGAGGTATTTTTACAATAAACGGGAATTTCAAAAACCATAGACATCCAAAAACCTAACCCTAGAAGATGAAGCGCCAAAATTCATGTGGGCCCCGTTTGGGTAAGTTAGTACATCAACTTCTCGGGGTCGTAACTTTTGCATACTATCTCCGTTTTAGGTGCACGATAGCTCATTGGAAAGGTCTATCTGAGGACTACACATGTTGTTGTTAGACTCTAACTTTGCTTACAGTGTACCTGTGGTGAGCCCTAAAAACGTTTTTTAGGGCCTCAAAACGGCCCTGGAAGTCAGGGACCCGAAAACTAGGAAAAAAACTGCCAAATTGAAAAACTGTCAAAATGAGCCAGTTGGAATAGGTGAGAGGCCACCAAAACCCATCTGGACTAGTTGTACTCAGACATGAACCAAATGAGAGAAGAACAGCATGCTCGTGCATAGAATATTGAGACATTGCAAGAGGAAGCGTTCCGAGTAATATAAAAACTTGCAATTGCGCAAGGCATAGTGAAGCAGGCAATGAAAGAGAGTGCAGAGAAGTTGAAGACCCACATTACTGCAGAGACAATAGGGGGAATTTTGTAGTAGGAAACACAAGCAAAGAAAAAGGTCGTGACTACAAGAGAAACATTCCATAAATTCATGGCGACATGGTAGAAGGTATGAACTGGTTCAGGATGAGTCATAGGTGAATGTTGGGGGCATGTTGGAGCAGGACATTTTGGGACTAGTTTTGGGAATCATGCAGGAGAAAACACGCAACAAGTCAGTTAAGGAGAAGCGCATGCAAAAGAAAGGAAGGTAGTTAGCACATTTTCAAGAGCATCACCTGTGAAAGAAGGAAGTTAGTTAGGATCTGTTATCCCCGATTTCTAGGGATAACTAGGATATCATGTCTCGAGGCCCACAGATCCTAGACATGGAGTACCGAGAGCAGGATTGACCTGAGCATGGCCCTGGAGGGCCCATGTTTCTTCTTCTTCATCAGAACTATCCTGTCAGCAGCAACAACATCCATCACCTTCGACTTGGACATGCATCGGAGAAGACTCTTGCTCCATGAGGTAATTGGTCCATGTATCATGGTATGTGTCATGTTTGATCATTATAACTTTCAAATATATGCATTAGATTCCTTTCATTTCTAAAAACTGCTTAGATATTACACTAACCCACTTGACCATGGTTGGGGGGATTGACAGGGAACCCTAGCAAGCTTGTACCCATAGGTTTTGGTTATTTACCACGGGGGATTTTGAAGAGCCATCGTCCGCTCCCATCATTATATCACTTTTACATCTTATCTCCCATTCATCTATCCCATTCCCCTAGTCCATGCATTAGGATGACCTATTTATGGGGTTACACCTTATCCTGTGGGAAGAAGGGGCTAAAGGCCCAGGGGGTAAAAGCAGATGGTAAGAGATAAAATCCTAAAAATAAAACCTAGATATGCCTCGCCCAGGGATCCCCGAGAAGGCAATAAAAAGCCTCTCAATAAGAAACAAGAGGGACCCTAAGAAAAATAACAAAACAATACCTAGCCAAGGGGATGGGGGGTCTCATCACGAGCCAACCCATTATGTTCATAGGTACCTAGCAGTATGACATTGCCATTATCTGGTTACCACGCCAGGGCAGTGACCTTTGGTTGCATGGCCAAGGGAAAGGGGGTCTCATCACGAGCCAACCTTATCATCTCTGTAAAAGTACTAGTGGGTAACACTATCAGCTCTGGTCACCACGCCAAGGCAGTTTCCTCTAGTTAGACCTTGAAATAAAAAGAAAGAATAAAGGCAATGAAGGGCTTGGAAAGAATCGCATCCATGACAGGTACAGATCGCCTCCTACAAAGGCACCCACGGATAATATCACCCCTGTCTTCCACTATGTCTGGACATCCTTTGACCACACCACCTTGTGTTACATGGCTTGTCATTCAGTGCTGTGATTTGCCCTAAAAAGGGCCAACACCTCCCTCAAATGGGCTAGACGTCTTGCTCATTTCTCATTTAGGGTTTTCTTTTAGCAGTTTGATGTAAAACAGTATGATTTTTAGTTATTAGCCTTGTCGGTTGTTTTAATGACCTAATTTTAATTAAAGGTCATTGGATGATATAAATTGAGGATGTTTTCCCTCATTTTAACATAACACAATTCACTCACACTTGTGAGGTCTGATTTTTGCACCCTTCTTGGATATATTTGCTGCATAAGTGAGGCGCACTTGCTATTGGAAGGATATTTTTGGCATTTTATGACATTTCTCTCAAGGAAGGTTTACAACTAGGGTTTGTTTATGCTTTTCTTCATGACATGTAAGTGAATTTTCTTGCAAAACTTCTTAAATGAATGGTTGTAGGTGTAATTTCTTGCATTTACTTATAATATTGCTAATTTAAAACCCTAGGTAACAATCACACAAGTAGGTCATTGTTACATGTCCCCTTAGAGAGAGATTTTTACAGCCATTGAAGAAAAGAGGTTAAGCCTAGCCTTTGCTACACTTATCTTGCTTCTTCCCTTGAACTAGCATTGAAGTTTATAGTCTGAAAGAGGGTGACGTCCTAGGCCTAGGTTATCTACACCTAGGGTTTTCATATTCTAGGGTTTGAAAGCCTTGTCTTTACAACACTTTCTCCCTCAGACTTATTCTTTAGGCTAGTTGTTTTTCCAAGTTGATTTAGAGAAGGAGGAAAGAGCATGAGGCCTTGCTTAAGGAACACCGGAGTGAGTCTCTTTCCCCTAGGGTTTTGATTCTAGGGCCCTGCCTTTGCAACACCATAGAACCCTACCTTCTAGTCTTTAAGTCATCATCCTTTCAAAATCTTGTGCCCTTTTCTTATTTGACTCCATATACCCTAAGGCACTGATATCTAACCTCCAACGTTGAAACTTTAGTGTGTAAAACTACTTTCAAAACCAAATTTTGAAACCCTAACTAACCAAACTAACCTAATTTAGGGATGACGTCACAATTGGATATCTCGTCTTGACGCAGCAAAAGTGTAATATAAGCAATTAAATGATGATTTGAAGAATTTATTGAGTAAATTGTTGATTGGACGTATTGTTGGCTTAGTCATCTCCTTAGATATTGATGAATTGATGGTCTTTCATAGCTAATTGACAAAACGTTGAATTCATTTTACATCTATTGCAGTACATTGCTTATTAATAATATCAAATAGTCAATGAAGTACTAACCCTTTGAGTTATATCCTGCATATATATATTTTTTTGTTGTTGTCTTGTTCCGGGAAGGTGTTTTCAATAGGGCATACACTTCATTTATTGGCTGATTAGCCGGACCATCTGACATTGGTGGTAACCTGTGAGGAGGGAACTCTAAAACTTGACCTTATACTTTCTGCCTCTTCAAACCCCAGGTTGTCGGGAACGTCTCCCCTGGGCTAACCTCCCTAAATAGAAAGAACCTCCCCATCGAGGTGACATTGGGTGGGGAAGGTTCCTGTTACGCCAGTTTGATCTCTATCCTTTAGCCTATGACCTAAACTATAAACTGTGCGATAAAATTTTGGCGTCATTGTCGGGGAACACTGAGTCAATCTTCCTCAACGAAAAATATTTTGGTAAGCCTTGCCTCAAAGACATTTCTCTTACAAGCTTACCTGGTGACTCCACTAGACTTTATTCCCCTATTCTTTGATAGTTTTAGGAAAACTATCTGGAGACTCCACAAACCAAAAGGAGATTCAATAATCCTCCTTTAGCTTTTAGAAGGAAGCCTCCTTTGAATTCACCTGTTGTCAAGTCACTTTTTGGAAAGAGACTTCCTTTAAACATGTCTACTTCTCAGACCGGTACTACAAACCCAGTTAGCAATCAAAGACAATGGTCATCTACTCTGTTCAAGCCATTAGACATGTCAACCATACCTGGCTACCCTAGGCAAATGCCACCCAAGTATGAGAAGTGGTTGCCTAAGTTTACCGTCACTGATGCCACTAGTGTCGAAGAGCATATGAGTAACTTTTGGTCATTTTTTCAGCTTCACCCCATTAGTGATGACACCGAAGACTTGGTCATGAAGTTATTCTCTGCTACCCTTTATGATGTTGCAAGACATTGGTATCTCAGTCTTCCTAATGGAAGCATCAAAACCATGGATAGACTTGAGCAAATCTTTCTCAAAAGATGGAGCATCAAAGAAGACCCTAACATGTTGCTCAGTCGACTAAATAGCCTTGCTAAGCATGAAAATGAGTCCATTCGGGAATTTCACACCAAATTCGAAGCTTTGCTCCAAAGAATTCCCCCAAGCCATCATCCGAAAGATGATTTCCTTGTTCACATTTACACCAGATATTTCAGTGGCCAACTAGGTTATCTTCTTAGAGACAAAGACCCCCAATCCATTCAATAATCCCAAGAGCTCACCACCAAGATAGAAGGAAATCTCCTTTCATCCAAGATTGATCCCTTTGCTAACCCTAGGGGGAGAATAGACACCAAGCAGAAAGTAGTACACAATGTTGAGCCTACTTCATATCTCTGCACCAGTACCAGTAAGCTACAAGCTTACGTGGATAGCATCATGAAAAATCAAGAAGAAATGATGAACCGGATCATTAGACTTGAAAATTCCCAGACCCAGGCACCTAGACCTCCATTCAAAGGGAAAATCCAGAAAGGGAACCAAGCCTACAAGCCAAAGAATGAAAATGAAGTCCCGAATACTCTGGCCCCTACAAACGTCATTGATGAAAATCCTTGGTGCCTGGAATGCAGTGAAGCACATTGGGGGAATGAATGTCCCTATAATGCCAGCCAGCAACAAGTCAACAATCTGGATTGCTTTATGAATCTTCCATAGATAAATATCATGGATATAGAACATCAGTAGGCCCTGAAGGAAGCAACAAGAGCAGCAAGGATGTAAATAATAAACAACTTGGACCAGGAATCATGAGAAAAGCGAAAAAAGCAAGAAGTCCAAGTATACAGGAGAAAGAATCTGAAACAACCTACCATTGATCAGCCAAAATCTCTTGAGGTTCTTCCTCCCAAGACATCCAAGACTAATAAGGTTAACCTTGATTTTGAATTTGAAGGAGCTTTGTCAAAGATGCATGTGAGCGTTCCCTTAAAAGAAGCAATTAAGATCCCCTCTATAAAAGAACGCTTTGATACCTTCTTTTCCGGAACAGCTGATCCTGTGGACCCCCCAATTATGTTTGCAAGCTGATCACTTCAGAATCCAGTATGGTGAAAACCCCCCATTCTTCATGACTCTAATGATGAACAACAAATACCTTAACAATTGCATGCTAGATACGGGTGCTGGTGCAAATATGATATCTCTTAAAGTCATGCAGCAAATGGGCTTGAAGGTCACTAGGCCTTACAGGAATGTGTGTGGTTTTGAATCTAAAGAAATACCCACACATGGTGTGGTTGAAAATGTCGAAGTATAATTGAAAGAATTCCCCGAGAAGACAGTCCACATAGATATTATAGTGGTTGATGTCCCAGACGTGTGGGGAATGTTGTTGTCTAGGAAGTTTGGTGCAATGATAGGTGGGTCCCTTGAAATGGATCTCACCTTTTTGTGATTACCTTTGAAAGATGGGACAATTAGATGTTTACTCAATGTGTCGATAATTGGAAATCACGTGCAAGATGTCATTCCTCCCATAAATGAAGCGCAGAAAGATGTGATACAAACTCTTCAAGAATATTCTTCAGAAGATATGCCCTTTGCAACAGAGGAAGAGTTTGACCAGATTGAGTGGCCCAAGAAAGAAGAATACCAGCAACTCCTAGATGAATTTCAAAACAAAGAGGTTGGGACGGTGAAGATATTAAAAAGGAAAAAGGATGAAGAGGATGTGCAAATTCATCTATCCCAACAAGAATTTTTTACACCAGAAGCCCACCCACCTCCCTCAGTACAGTACACCAGGGTTGTTCAAGCAACATCCAAACACAAGATCAGGAAATACAAGGAGGGATATTTGGTATGGATGTGGGATACTCAGAAAGGAGAGCCAACTAATGTGAAAGGAAGTATGAAATCATGGCTCGGACCTTTCAAAGTCGGAATGGAATCAGTTGATAACTCATACTATTTGTCCACTTTGGAAGGAAGAAGGCGCTCATTACCCATTAGTGGACGCCTCCTCAAACCCCACCAAGGTGGTGGGACATGACTGTACAGGTAAGTATAGGTAGGTAGGCATTTTTCCGTGTATTATACCATCTGCATTTCATGTTAGTTTGTTTCCTCACATGCATATTGATTGTTTTATTTCATTCTATATATATATATATATATATATATATATATATATATATATATATATATATATATATATATATATATATATTATATTTCTTGAAGTGTAATGCCACCCACCTTTATTATTGATTCCTTTTGGTGTGAAAGAAGGTATCTTTGAGGGTTATACTAGAGATGTTGAGGTTCTCCTACTCTCTACAGTGAGCACATGATCACAGAGTTAGACGGGATGTTATTCCCGATTCTAGGGATAACTAGGAGATCATCTCAGCCCACAGTCCTAGACATGGGCTTTAAGAGCAATATTGACCTAAGCATGGCCCTCGGGGCCCATGTTTCTTCTTCTTCACTCCCGGACTGTCGCTTCCGTGACAACATCATCCATCACCCAACCGGCTTGGACTTGCATCGGAAGACTCTTGCTCCATGAAGTGGTGGTCCGGGTGTCATGGTATGTGTCATGTTTGATCATTATAACTTTAAGATATGCATCATATTCCTTTCATTTCCGACAAGCTTTGCTTGGATCTTACACTAACCCCATGACCATGGATTTGGCCAGGGATTGGCAGAATTACCATAGCAAGCTTGTACATAGGTTTGGTTAGTTGCAGAGTTTTGAAGAAACCCATCATCAAGCTCCAGATTATCATTACTTTTTCATCTTATCTCTTTCTCATCTGTCCCATTCCCCTTTTTTGGGCATTAGGATGATCTTTTTTTTGTGGGGTTACACCTTATCTGTGGGAAGAAGGGGCTAAAAGGCCCGGGGTAACGGTGGTAAGAGATAAAAGCCTAAAAATAAAACCTAGAGATGCCTCTTGAGGATCGAGAAGGCAATAAAAAGCCTCTCAATAGAAACAAAGAGGGACCCTAAGAAAAATAACAAAACAAGACCTAGCCAAAGAGGATGGAATTCATCTTGAGCAGGCCAAAAGTATGTTCATGGTTACCTAGTAGTATGACATTGCCATGGCATCACAGTTTACCACCTTGGTGATGACCTTTGGTTGCATGGCCAAGGGAAGGGGGTCCCATCACGAGCCAACCTTATCATCTCGTGAAAGTGCTAAGTGGGTAACACCTATCAGCTCTAGTCCCTGCCACACCAAGGCGACATCCTCTGGACAAACCTTGAAATAAAAAGAAAGAAAGAATAAAGGCAATGAAGTTGGAAAGAATCGCATCCATGGCAGGTGCAACTCACCCTCCACAAAAGGCACCCTGAATGTATCACCCTGTCTTCCCTAATAATACGGACGTCCTTATTACACCACCTTGTGTTACATTGCTTGGATGATATCCTTTGAGACTTTCCTTTTCTTATGGATCACGGCCAATAGGGCACTTTGTCTTTTCTTCAACATTGCATAGTAGGTCAGTGTGTCTTTTGAGCTATTAGATGATGTGCTGGGGGTTTTATGCATGCATTTGATCAAATTCATGATGAAATATGAGATTGGCCATTACTATGATCACGAGGACTAATGAGCCCATGGAGGAAAAAGTTTTTGATGTGCAATTGGACCATGCGTGATTGAACAAGTGAATTTGGTACATGGAGAGATGATTAGTTTGGATCTCCATAGGGATAAAGAGCCCTCGAGATGGTTGTTGGGACCTCATCAGGGAATGAGACAGGACAGTGATTGATCGAACCTTTGCACAAGAGAAGAAGAAGGTCATTTTCACCGGGGCATGCCATTTGAGCCCATCCTAGGGGTTGACCCTCACGGTGGAGCGTGTCCTCTATTGGCCCTGGTCCTCCGAGAGATCATGCGTCACCTCAGTAGCGTGGCAGCTTCTGAGGCGGTTTGTACGTGTAGCGAGTTTGGAGGGCAGAGAGAGAATAGCGTTTCTCATCCAGTCTTTGTAGTTTGCCCTAAAAAGGGCCAAAGTCTCCCTCAAATGTCCTAGATGTCTTGCTCATTTCTCATTAGGGTTTTCTTTTACTTGAGTTTAATGTAAATAGTGTGATTTTAGTTATTAGCAATGGTTGTTTAATGACCTAATTTTAATTAAAAGGTCATTGGATGATAAGTGGGGATGTTTTACCTCATTTTAACCTGCCTAATTCACTCACACTTGTGAGGTCTGATTACCTAGCCCTTCTTGGGTATATTTGTTGCATAAGTGAGACACACTTGCTATTGGAAGGATATTTTTGGCATTTTATGGAATTTCTCTCAAGGAAGGTTTACAACTAGGGTTTGCTTTTGCTTTCTTCATGACATGTAAGTGAATTTCTTTAAAACTTCTTAAATGAATGGTTGTAGGTGTAATTTCTTACATTACTTATAATATTGCTAATTTAAAACCCTAGGTAACAAACACTGTTGTGTTGTCCCCTTAGAGAGAGATTTTATAGCCATTGAAGAAAAGAGGTTAAGCCTGGCCTTTGCTACACTTATCTTGCTTCTTCCTTGAGCTAAGCGTTGAAGTTTATAACAGGTTGAAAGAGGGTGGCGTCCTATGCCCAAGTTATCTACACCTAGGGTTTTCATCTTCTAGGGTTTGAAATCCTTGTCTTTACAGCACTTTCTCCTCAAGACTTATTCTTTGAGGCTAGCCGTTTTGCCAAGTTGATTTAGAGGAGGAAAAGAGAGCATGAGGCATAGCAAAGCAACACCAGAGTGAGCCTCTTTCCCTAGGGTTTTGATTCTAGGGCCCTGCCTTTGCAACACATAGAATCCTACCTTCTAGTCTTTTTTAAGTCATCGTCGCTTTCAAAATCTTGTGCCTTTTCTTATTTGACTCCATATACCCTAAGGCACATATATCTAACCTCCAACGTTGAAACTTTAGTAATAAACTGCTTTCAAAACCAAATTTTGGAAACCCTAACTAACCAAACCTTCAATTTAGGGATGACGTCATAGTTGGATATCTCGTCTTGACATGTAAAAGTGTAATATAAACAATTGAAATGATGATTTGAGCATTTATTGAATAAATTGATTGGATGTATTGTTGGCTTAGTCATCTCTTAGATATTGATGAATTGATGGTCTTTCTGGCTAATTGACAAACGTTGAATTCATTTTACATCTATTGCAGTACATTGCTTATTAATAATAATATCAGATAGTCAATGAAGTACTAACCCTTTGAGTTATAGCCTGCATATATATATATATATATATATATATATATATATATATATATTGTGTTGATGTTGTCTTGTTTTCCCGACAGGTGTTTTCAATGAGGCATACTTCATTTATTGGCTGATTAGCTGGACCATCTGACATTGGTGGTAACGTGAGGAATAAAAACTTGGCCTTATACTTTCTGCCTCTTCAAACACTTCATTTATTGGCTGATTAGCTGGACCATCTGACATTGGTGGTAACCTGTGAGGAGGGAACTCTAAAACTTGACCTTATACTTTCTGCCTCTTCAAACCCCAGGTTGTCGGGGACGTCTCCCCTGGGCTAACCTTCCTAAATAGATAGAACCTCCCCATTGAGGTGACATTAGGTGGGGAAGGTTCCTGTTACGCCAGTTTGATCTCTATCCTTTAGCCTATGACCTAAACTACAAACTGTGCGATAACAGGATCCATGAAGTATTTTGATCAATTTGTAACGGGCTAATCCCTAATGTAAAAGTATAAATATGTAAAAGGTTTTTGGGGTAAAGGAGTTTGTTGGAGGAGTATGAATTGAGAGCTAAGTGTGCACTATATGCGCGAACGACAAGGGTAGGTTGAGTAGAACTAAGATATCATGTATGAGCGCAGTGCACACCTTTTTGTATGGAATGATTCTGAATAATAAAATGAGAAGCATGTCGTTGTGGGCGTAGCCCAATTTAGGGTGAACCGTGNTATGCGCGAACGACAAGGGTAGGTTGAGTAGAACTAAGATATCATGTATGAGCGCAGTGCACACCTTTTTGTATGGAATGATTCTGAATAATAAAATGAGAAGCATGTCGTTGTGGGCGTAGCCCAATTTAGGGTGAACCGTGTTAAATATGGTGTCTTTGTGTTTTGTTGTGATGTGTTTATTTACTATCTTGGTTATTGCACGCACTTAATGAATGTTTGGTTCATATAAGCATGTTATATGTTCTGATGCTTCTTCGCACACAATATAAGTTATAATGAATGAATGTTAAGTAGATTGGTAAGAATGAATTCCTTGTATCCCTTCGTGATTGCGAAAATCTGGTTCCTGTAGTCCCTATGGATACCTTGGGTGAGACTTCACATACTTGGGGGTGATGCCAAAAGGGATGGTATCTTAGGGTTTTGCTGGTGAATTAATGTTGAACCCCGTGTCTAGCCATTACGCGCCAACATGGTCCATGCCACTAAGCACCACCTTGTCCTCCAAAAAACCTCTAATTTGCAAATTTTGGAAATTTGGTGCATACTTGGCTAGTGGCCCTCATTGACACTTTTGTAGACCTTGACATTACAAACAAACCCAAAAAAAAACATTTTCTACTAAGTTATTCTGCTCCTATTATGGCCAAAATATCATTTTGCCTCCAAACATCATTTTTCAAACATTGAATAACTTTCACTGATGTGACATTTATTTGATGTGGTTGTTGATATGGCACCCAAGATCCACGTGGAACGCTGATGTAATGCCATGTCTACCTCTTGGCCATCCTGGGTAGTCCCCATCTCTCTTTCTATATCTCTATCTTGAATTTCACTAACTTGAATTTTTGCTTACTTGAATCTCAAATATAAACCATTCTCATACTTCCAAAACTTTTGGAATATGTACCTCCTTTATATGCCACTTAAAAATTAAAAAAGTGATATTGTCTTTATATGTCATCAAACGAATATTTAAAAAAAAAAAAAATATTACACGTATTTAAAACATAAATCCTTTAAACCTGTGCACGTTGAAATGCCCATCGGGTTGATTTGAAGAGGATGTGTTATTCATGAGATTTGATGGTGAGCCGAGCGGCCATGGATTCTATCGATTGATCTTTTAGCATGCGTGGGTGGCGTCCATTTTTATAGCCATGACCCACTCTAAAAGTGGCCAACAATATCTCATGCAGAATGGTCACAACAACTAATATTACCAGCTAATCGCTCTCACAGTTTCCTGATCCGATCAGTGTAGCAATGGACATAATAAGTTTTAAAAAAATGGTTTTCTCTTTCTATCTAGCTATAACATGTAGGGAGGCCCTGGACACGACTGCTCTCCTCATGTACATCTGGTAGAAGCATAAGAGGTAGTGCCTCCATAGAAATGTAGAGAGATTCCTTGGATTTACCAGATCAGAACAAGGCAACTAGATCGATCTATTGTAGGCTTTTACACTTGTCCACCATTAATTTTCTCTTATACGAGATTTGTTCTTGACCAGAAACATTTTTGATGATTCATTGACCTTTTATCATCTTTTACACCTCTGTGTGGTGTTCTCAAACTTACTAATGCCTTTTATTTAACACATCAACCGATCTAACCTCTGATCTACCTCACCATCTAGGGATCGCTATGCTCTCCTCGATGGATATTTTCTCCAGCAACCCAACCTCACACTAAATGTAGACTCCCTCCAATGGCATATCACTCTAATCCATGGTGGTGACTTGATTTCGATGTGCCTTCTGGCACCTCTCCTCCACACAGCGACCATTGTTTATGGTGATCATTCCTTCAACCATTAGTAAGGAATGGAGAAACAAGACTAGCTCAGTCGTGTAGTTTTTCACATGGGATCGCACTTGGATCATTGTTCTCATTGGGACTACCCAGTTCATTGATTTCATCAAAGAAGACTATTTGCATAGCTTCTATCCAACCAAATGTCAAAGAATCATAAGACGCATGGTCTAGATACTCTTTACATCCATGTATATGATATTTTTTATCTCATGGTTCCTAGTATTTTGGTTGAGCCTTACTTGGACCCTCATGACCCTTATAAGTGTTTTCAATAGTGTACATTGAATGAGTTCATTAGAGAAGACTATTTTTAGAGGGTTTATCCAATCAATAGTATGCATATTCAAGCATAAGAAGAAGAAGGCACATTGTTGAGCTACTCTTTCATCCTCAAGGTTTGAGATAAAGCTTCCCAAGCGTGAGGGAATATTGTGTACCTAAAAACAACATTTATATGTATGCTAGTTTGTGTGTGTGAGAGATAGAGAGAGAGAAATATTTTGTATGCAAGTTCATATTTTTTATGTAATCCTTTATATGTGTGTAAGGTCACTTATGCTATGTAAATCTTTGATATTTATATGAGGCTAGTTATGTTAAAAAGACCTCAAATGCATAATTAGTGGATTTAGGATTGGCCCCAAGGGTTAGCTCAATCAATTGAACCATCCACCTAATGCATTTTACCTACAAGGAGGTCATATGTCATAGGTTCAATTCTAGTCAGGTTGCTTGGTTTTGCCAACTGTTATTGCAATTGATGCTTGAGTTACCCCCATTTGGATATTCTAGGGAAGAAGAAGGGGAGACCCAAAAGGTTTTCCTTAGAAAAAAATAGTGGTTTTAGGATTAATTAGTTAAATAATACTTTAATTGTGTCATAAGGGTAACTTGGGCCACTAGTGAGGGATTTGCGTTGGTTTTTGTAGCATTATTGTTATAAAAAGGGTCTCCCCCCTCACTTGTAACCATCCAATTCTATTATCAATGCAAACATATTACTCTTTTGAATATTATCTTCATGGTGATGTATTTTTCCATATTTTAGGAATTACAGGGGCATTCCAACCCTTGAGTATAGGTGCCCTCAAACCCGAGTGCACAGGTGCCCACAACCCTCACTCTCTCTTTGTTTTTGTTTTTGTTATTTATCATTACTTGGTATAGAGTAGTCCATTTTGGTTACAAGAATATTTTTTGCACCGTCTTCTTGAATCGAGCCATGAAATGTTCAGGTATTTGAAGGAACTCCATCTAAAGAGTATATTTATGTTGATATACATATCATGGATAAAAAGTATCATACCAAGGCTTCTCATATGTGAAAACATATTAAATCATTCATACTTCTTTAAGGAACACAACTTGAGCCACCTCCTCCTTTCCTAGGACCACAAAATATATATCTTGCCAAAACCCTAGGAGGACTCGACTTTCCATCCTCTATACTCCCAATTATCAACATACCACTTGTAAAACTCATTTTCAAGAGACATCCTTCATGAACAATGGAGAGTGCTAACTCTCTTCATAAAATATGGAAAATAAAAACTCTCTTTTTAAGCCATTCAACAACATATTTAACCTCCTCATCATTGGAAAAATTAGTATCAAATTCACCCAACTAGGTTGAATATTTTGAGCTCAACAACGATGGGTCTCCTAAAGAAATTTCATGCTTAGATGGAGGTTTTCCTTATGATATCAATTAAACACACAAAATGTTGAATTTAATTAATGCTTAAATTAAATTTCAGACCATAGCATCACACACACAACAACTATAAAATTAAATCGGAGAAGCAAAAAACAGTTTCACACATACACTAGTAATTTATCCTTTGAAATCAGATTTTCATTCCTTTGATATCTTACAAGGTAACCTCCATGGTTTACTAAAAATCAATTGTTGCATGATTCTCAAAATCACCCTCTGCAAGGTGTATGAATTCCCTCAGAGAGGTCCTTGCTACTAGAAAACAAAAAAACAACAACAAAATCATTGTATGAATGTATGGGTTGTGTGGTTGTTGTATGTATTCCATATGACTATATAGATTGTACATATCTACTATTGTATAGTACTCTATTGTATGGATTGTTTCCATGCGACCTGATCCTCTTCTTAATTCCCCTACTCTCTCTCTCTCTCTCTCACAAAATTTCTTCTGAACCCTCTATCTTGACTTGTCTTTATACTTTTAGTAGAAAACCTAATGTACCAAAACCCTAATCTCTTGGTGAGATCTATGGTTTATATTAATCCTAGTTTAATTCATAAATGCATGAAATACTATTTATTAGAGTCGACAACTAAATATAAGAATTTTCACCTTTTTTACTAAAGTGAATTACAAAATATAATTACCTTTCGAAATAACTCGAACTACTTTTAGAACATTCAAACTGAACCTATGGAGAGGTCCCTATCTAAGCTATATTTCTCAACACTCCCTCTAAGTGAGGAAATAATTTTGCACCAATACAAGTCTATCTCTTAATGCTTCAAAAAATTCTTTTTCCAAGGGCTTGGTCAGGATATCAACTAACAACTAATCAATGGGAATATATTGGAGCTTCATTGCTCCCTTTTGAATCCTATTTCGTATGAAGTGATGTCGGATCTCTATGTGCTTGGACATGTCATGAACCACTAGATTCTTAGAGAGTTTGATACGCGTCCAATTATCATAGTAAATGACTATGGGATCCAACTCACGATCAAACAATTCTACAAGTAACCTACAAAGCTAGATAGACTCACAACTAGTAGTACTGACTACCATGTATTCTACCTCTGTTGGTATAAGTGCCACATAAGTTTTCTTCCTATTAAACCAATATATCATCATCAATCCCAAGATAAATAAACAACCCAAGATGTTATTTCTATTTGTTGCATTTCTTTCCCAATCTGAGTTTATATACCCTTGGAACTTCACTTCACAATTTCCAAGATATCCTGGACCATACTCCACCATGCCCCTCAAATATATGAGCACATGTTTTGCTACTACACAATTCCCCTACCTTGGCTCCACCATGAACTGACTGAAGGTATTCACTATAAAACATATATGTGTCTTGGTGTTGACCAAATACAAAAAGGAACCTATCAACTCCTTGTACAATGTGGGATCCACCAACTATGAATTTGAAGCTATCACCTTCTTCATATTAGTGATCTTGGGTGTGGCCATGGGTTCGTAGTCTACTATCTGGAATATCTTTAAGATCTCAACTGCATACTTACCCTATCCAAATGAAAATCTCCCTTGGTCTCTTTCAAACCTACAAACCCAAGAAGTAATGCATAGTGCCATTATCCTTCATCTCGAACTCAACTGTCATGTATGCTTTCCACCTTGCAATAAGCTTCTCTGTACCTATAAGAAACAATTCATCTACATACAACACAAAATGAGTAGATCAGTCCCAACACATATGTAATATAAGT
>SNQJ01S0024518.1:157830-174477 GCA_010110895.2 Picea sitchensis | reverse complement strand
TCCCATAGGAGTAGTTATACCTATGGTTGGGAGGAAACATGCACCCCTTTCAACAGTGGCTTCACATTCTCCATTTTTTATAAGTATTATCATAATGTGTGTGTGTGTGTGTGTGTGTGTGTGTGTGTGTGTGTGTGTTGGATGCAATGATGAATGTTTGTGTTTATGGTTAAGTCCTTCATTGTTTGAACAGTTATTATAAATGTTCTTTGGATTTTGTAAATTTTTATATTTATATGATAATTGAATTATCTCAATTTAGCTACTAGAGATTCATGGGATGTGAATCCGCAGGAGAGTCGGGGTAGGATTGATTGAAACGTCTAAGTCTTGTCGATCCTTTGAATTCACCTTAGCGGGAATGATAAGTTCATCTCTGTGGGAGAAGGGTGTTTTCCCTTCAGACTATCCACCCATCTAATCGAGGGCTCATGCTCATGTCCTTAACCCATTTGCTGCTAAAAATATTAGTGCTTAGCCCACAATATTTCCCAAAGAACCCATGTGACCAGGGCCTAGGAACCCTGCACTAGTCTAAAAGGAGCTAGCTCTTTCGGCTTCGGGACTTTGGGACTTGTGATTCCATAATCCTTGAAAACAGTCGAAGGTTGAAGTCATGAATAGACGAGGGATGTCGATCTGGGTGTTAGCACTTAGAAGTTGTTCCTAGACTGCTTTAGGAACAAGCCTAGCACACCTTGTTTCAAAATGTTCAATAGGGGTTTTAAGATGGATAAATCCTTGCTTGTTTTGAAAAAGGAATAACAATCAAATATATTAAGACCAATTACCTAAGTGAAGCAAGTCAGGTAAACAAAACCGATGGCTAGAGGTTTTAGGTTTAAGTGATATGATAGAGAGAAACAGAAAAACAAAGACTGATAAACACACAAATAAAAAATCTTGTCTTTAATGTGTTTATGCAGCACAATAACAACCTTTATCTAGAATTCATTCTAAATAAGATCTAAGGAGAAAAAATTCACGTGGTAAAGATTACTAAAATCAATTAAAGCAACCTTCTCATCACAAGAAGTATTCAAAGGAAAATGTGAGGATGATAAACAATGAGAAATAACATACTAACCACCAATTTCATTAGCAACTGAAATCTTTACATAGGAAATATAGATCAAAACATTCTTTAACAATACAATATCAAGCCAAAACAGGGATTCAACCCTTTTTTATTCTACATCATTTGATACATAGTGTTTTGAATTAGTTACATGTACTTAAGATCGATCTTGACTATTAGGGACCACTCAAAACTAATCCCTACAAAAACGCAAAATGAATTTCTTCCTTTGACTGCTAATATACAAAATAATAACAGTTTTACAAAAATCTCCTAGGATCAAGGCAACAACCTTGCATAAAATAATCTTAGTTTGATCTATTCTCCATTTGAATGATAGCACTGCAGAATCCTCTTAATCCTTCCCAGATACATCTGATCTTCAAAAATCCAAGTGAATCCAACCTCTGACTACTCAATCTCGGTGCCCAATATGCATATATCTTCATATCCCAATATAGATTTTAGACCCAAAAAATGTGTATAACTTCATGACATGATCCATAGGATGCTAGCAGTGGTACAACCTTCTTCTATTACAAAACTATGAAACTAGTCAAGTTAAGCAACAAAATCGGTTGCTACAGATGTTCCTGTAGCGACCCTGTTTTTCTAGGTGTGACTGCAGGAACTTCCTGTAGCGAGTGTCCAAAAAACCAGTCTCGCATGTTTTAAAATCCTTTCTTTGCCTGGGTTGTAGCTAGACATAGCCAAAAAAGAGCATGATACCTTAGACACGGGGAACAAAAAGATTTGTCCATCATCCATTACTTTTAATCTCAAAAACTGGATTTATCCTGGAGGTGGTATTTTTAAATTTATAGATTTCTATGTAAGATTGAAGAAGTTGCTTCTGCCAACAATTCTAAGCTATCATTTTTGGTCTAATTAGATTGAGATTGGGTTTTCATTCATTTAGGATCATTCCCTTCAGATCCAATCTTAGGGTTTGGGATGTTCATATCCTTCTTACCCTGTTTTCTGGTAGGAACTCTGTTTTTTCCAATGATGGACTTTTTATTTATGATCAGACCACCCTTCTTGAATTTATTCTTCTCAGGCTTAGTGATAGGGTTTTTCTTGCTTATAGATTACTTTCCCATAGGTTTAATAGGCTCTTCATCGATGATGATAACCTTCTCTATGATAGAAGGTTTATTTATTGCTTTAGACTTCAACCTGAACTTATTTTGAGGCCTAGTGCCCCTCTTTCGCATTACAATTTTATATTGAGAAACATCTTCTTCAGAGGAGCTTAAGCTGGGAGAAATGACCTTCGGGGGATTTTCTTTAGGTTGTATAAGCTCTCCCACTTTCTTTGTTGTCTCATATTTTTTATCCTCTCCGAGTACCCTAGGTTTAACTTGTCTTTGACTCCTTCTAGAGTAAGTCTTTTGTGCAAAAGGAAAAGGGTGCTTACCTCCACCTAGGATGTGGGAAGACCTTGCATCTACTTGTTGGCTAGTTGGAGGATATTCAAAAGGTTTATCTGGAGTCTTAACACAAGTTTCTCTCTTTCTCTTCTTTGAAGTGGTTGGTTGACTGGCACTAGATGAAGTTCCTTGTTTAATATTAGCAACCTTCTCATGTGATTTTACAGCAGGAGGATGAACTTTCTTTTCAAAACTCGACTGGATTAAATATTGGTCCCAAGTATTCTGCAATTTCCCCAGCTTTCCTTGAAAATTACTTTGATCAAGCCATGATGATAGATTCTGTGAGGAGGGATTTTGGGGTTAGATTAGACCGTCATAGCCATCTTCTTGAGATCCCACGAGAAATAATACGGAAGATTCATCCTTTTAATTCCTGTCAGATGAAGCAGAAATCATAAATGAAAGATAAATACAACAAAGTAGCGCCCCTCACAAGTGATGAATATTTTAAGAATGAGAAAGGATTCCATCCATTCATCAGTAATCCAATCCCTAGGAATGCATTTGGCCCAATTAGGGTCTATGTTTTCATGTTTCATAAATTGGTTTACATCTCCTCCTGTAATTAGTTTATTTTTAAACCATCTTTCACCATTAGTCACGAGGTTGCAAGCAATTGTTATGGAATCCTTTGTAACCTGCATGACCAAGTTTGCAACTCGGACCCATTGTCCATTGAAACTCTCAACAAATTTACTGTATGTAGTGTAATGGTGACCATCCAGCTTAGTGAAAAAAATATACTATCCTACCCGATCGAAAATGTGGCAAATGTCTTCATCAGCTTCCATGATCTCAAGCCCTTCAGGTTCTTTCTTATTCACATGTCCACCCTTTCCCATAAGTGAAACTGCGACCAGAAGACTATACTCTTGGCTACAAATAAGGGATATGTATGGTGTGTGATGAGAATAATACGGGATATGTATGTTGTGTGAGTGTCAATTCAAACCAACTAGTTGTTGTAGGTAACGAACAATGCGCCAGTTTTGAAAATATGTTGTTTGAAAAACGTCATTCGTGTAACCCTCTGTACAACTGATGTGTAGAAAATACCACCCATATTCGCATGATATGGATGAAAACTAGTACTTTCTAACTGTTTTTCATACACATGAAATCTGCAGTACAATCCACAACCTCCACGACTCTCCAAGGTACTTGACACAATCATGACCAATGACATGTGGAAGTTCCTGTAGCGCTCAGCGATATTTGTCCCTTTTGCTTTCTTGGGATGAATAGACTTTAAAATGGCATCCTACTAAGTTAAATAATCATAAATAATGGATGTTGACATGACTTATGGCTTAAATGAAAAGATTTGAAGCCAAGTGATGTCCCCAAGTAATCATTTAAACATGTGTAGGATTCCTTTTTTCCCCTTCTCACAAAACTAACATTATTTTAATCCTTTTTAAGATAAGCTATCAAACCTTTAACAAAATAATTCTAAAGATATATAACTTATACTAACTTTGAAGTGACAAGTAGGAATGAATAAGGAATAAAAAAATGTAGAACAAAGTAGGTGTTAACAATAGGGATCTAGTGTGGATCCCTCTCATTCGTTAGATCAGACTTAGGAAGGGAAGCATTAAGTACTTCGGAAAAGTCCTACTTCGGGATAATAGGAGTGGTCCAATGTCGAAGTCGCGGAGTAAATAAGGACCGTTGAAAATGGAGGGACACGTGTCCATAGATAAATGATTATCTGGAAGTCCATGTATTCAATGGTATAGGGACACGCGAGTCTCCCCGGAGCTCTACAAGCTGTAGTAAATCTTGGTCGTGGATGCTAGGTACACATGGTGATAGATCCGGCGTGGTCCGGAGGGAATGTTGGGAGATACATGTCAAACTCCCGAATGTCGAACTTCTGAAGTGATGTGGACCATTGATCTTCAAATACTTTGGGATTCCTCCCAGCTGTCGATCTAAGAATCGAACCCTCGATTACCCAACCGATCAGGAACACGTCATGGAGTGACACGTGGCCCCTACTTGTCCCTTGTATAAGGTTTTTCGTCGAATTAGAGCCGTCGGATGAGAGTACACGTGGAAAGTGATCCCATAGTCTGGAGACTTAGTAAGCCAGAGGAACCTGGCCAAGAACCTACCAAATGTGAAAACCTCTAAAGTCACGAGCACCGAAATGAATCTCGGTCATTGATAGGATGAGGGCACTTGGCGCCACATTAGAGATTCTGGAGTCTTAGCTCTTCGGGGAACTCGTGATGTGAGGAGTTGGCAAGCTCCAAAGTCCGAAGCTATGAAGTAATGAGAGTCATAGATTTATGGATCCACATGGACTCCTACTAACCGTGAGATCAAAGGGCTGGGAAGTTATCGATCCAAGATGACGTGGCATGATGACTTCATTCAATGTGACATGGACCCACATTACGTGTGCCATGTGTCATCTGGATACAAATGATTCACAGACCCTTTTTTACTATTAGAGAATGACACATGTCACCCCCTAATGAGGACATGTGTCACCCCTCGACCCTCGTCGCATGTGAGCTTCTGGTTCTTGCCCGTCTGGCCAACATGGCTAGTGATGTGTCTGAGACTCCGGGAGTCTGGATAATTTCAGGAGTTTGGAATATTTGAGCATAGTATGGAAGAGGAAGATACAATGAGGATCGTCTATCATCGAACATCGAAATTTCAACGGTGATCGACGATTGACGATCACTGAATCGTCGAAAATGTAAAACAAATATTGTCGACCATCGACTGCCAAAACATTGAAAACGTAGGATGTTCAACACTAAAGGCCGAATGCCAATCATCAAATGGCTAAGTCCACGTGGCGCGATTTTGGGACTTCGGGGATTAGAAAAAAATAGTGTTCCACATCGAACATCAAATCCCCCTTTTTAACCGTAGGATCTTGGTGGAGGACGTGGACCGTTGATCCTCTCTGTTGTTTGGAAATCAAGGAATTCAAAAACACCGTTAGAATTCCCAAAGTCTGGGGATTTCGAAGTGTCTAAACCTTCACTAAGAAGACTCTTAGCTCCCAGTTTTCATCCCAAGGTCACGAGGAGGACCCCGCTAGCTGGTTTAAGCATTTAGTGGGAGATGTAAACTTCGGGGGAGCAGGATAAGAGGGTTTTTCTTAGTAAGTAACCAAAAATGAACCAAGGAAAAGAGAAAATTTGATGCCCCATCCCTATAAAGGACCTTTAAGGGGTTGGGTGTGTTACAAATTAGTATCAGAGCATGGAAACAACACTTGGCCTGCTTGGGCTCATGCACGAGTCACATAAAAACATTATTAGAGAACTTATGGGGTAACACTCTACCTTACCCCCCCTTCTATAAGAAACTTGTATCAACCTCTACTAAAGAGAGCAACGAAACCTTCTATTGTTGATAGATGTTTTGGAAGTCTGCAATGTAGGTTGCTAATTTTTTCCAAATAAATAATTGAATTCACCTTGTAATGATATGTGTTGTTCTTGAATTGGTAGATTGGTAACTAACATAAAATGTTTTATCGTCACTCAAGTAGTCAGTGAACAATAGGAGAAATACAACATAAAGGATGGTGACACATCACAAGTTGGGGGAGAGATCCCATAATAGAGAGGAAGAATATGATGAAAGGAGGGTGGTGGAAACCCCTCCAGATTTGGTCGAAACTGTAAGAAGTCTCATGGAAAAATTACAGAGTTATAAGGATGACAATGAAAGGTTGATCAAGGAGCAAGAAAAGAAGATTGAAATTAATGTGGTCCTACTGCAAAGTTTATCATATATACAAAGGAAACTACAACATGGTCCAGTTGACAGTCATGTGGACATGCATCATACTAAGAAAACCCCAATTCTACCTAAGATATAGAAGCATGGTCCTGAAATTGGCCACACCAGGAGGAGCACCTCAAAGAAGGCCCAACATGGAGCCAAGAGACATTCAATGGAAGATTCCTCTGATGAGGACACTGACAACTCCAAGGAATATTCTAGTGGAAAAACTAGCTCCCATTCCCAGATGAAAAGAAAGAAGGGGGAAGAAGAAAAATTTTGGCTACTTGGCTTGAAGAACTAATTCAGATTCCATGACTACTCGGAAAACTTAAAGGCTCGAATAGCCATTTTCAAATTGAATGGGAAAGCTTCCATTTGGTGGGAGGACCTTAGGAATGTGAAAGGAATCCATGAGAAGGACTTGTCATGGAAACAGTTTGAGAAATACTTCAAGAAGAAGTACCTGTTAGAAAAGTGCTTTGATTGAAATACCAAGAAGTTCTATGAACTCAAGCTGGGACAACTCACCATAGATGAATATATCAAAAAATTCCTTGAGCTAATGAGGTATGTGCCCTACATAAAGGATGAAAAATTAAATATGCAAAGATTTATTAGTGTATTACCTCAGTCCTACTGGGACATAATTGAGTTTGATAAGCCATAGAATTTAGAAGATACTCTTTGAAAAACAAGGTATTTCTATGAGAAATTCAACAATAAGACAGAACCCCATGAAGACTGGAAGAAAGAAAACAATTCGGGATTCAAGAAGAAGGGGTTTAAATATTCGATATTTAAGAACCATGGTAAGAGATCTAGGATGAGCCTTCCTTCCAGAAGTGTGCATCAACAAAAAATTTCATCCCAGAGTGGAAATAAACCATTTGGAGAAAATCCAAGTAAGACTGATAACACGAAGAGAGAACCCTTGAAATGTTGGGGTTGTGGAGAGGAACATCTGCTGAGGGACTATCTGCATAGGCAACGGAATAATGGGAGGGTCTACAACATCCCAGAGGCTACCACAGTCAATGATGTGGCTAGGATCATGCCACAAGTTTATGCAGCCTTGGATAATAGACAAGTTGACCACCAAACTTCAGTGGTGGATATGGGAGGTATGATTTCCAACCATCATGTTTCCATTTTAATTGACCCTGGTTATAATTTGAGTTATGTTTCTCCTCAAGCTATTGAGAAATGTAAATTGCAACAAGTCAAACATGTTAAATCATGGCTGGTACAACTAGCCACTGGAACCAAAAGAAAAGTAACATAGTTCATACCAGCATGCCAATTTGTTATAAATGGGTTGCCCACCCAAGCGAACCTAAACATACTTACTCTAGGATCTTATGACCTACTGATTGGCATGGATTGGTTGGCTTCCCACAAAACCAAGTTAGAATATTACAGTAAAACGTTGGAGTGTGAAAATGAAGAAGGAAGAAGGGTAACCCTACAAGGGATTCAAAATCATGTCTCGATGAGACAAATATCATCCCTCCAAGTGAATAAGTATTGCATAAAGGAATGTCCCTTGTATGAAATACAAGTACTAAACTCTATTGAGAGTGACAAACCCAGCCTAGAGAACCATCCCATATTAAGAGAATATAAAGATGTATTCCCGAAAGAGGTACCATGTCTACCTCCAAGAAGGGATATTGACTTTTCAATATAACTTGTACCAGGAGCGGTGCCAATGTCTAGAACACCTTATAGAATGAGTACATCAGAGATATTTGAGCTCAAACTACAGCTGAAGGATATGTGGGACAAAGGCTACATTTGGCCTAGTGTGTCTCCATGGGGAGCATCAGCCTTGTTTGTGAAAAAGAAAGATGGCACACTCAGACTTTGCATAGATTATAGGCAACTCAATAAGATGACCATCAAGAATATGTATCCCTTGCCAAGGATCAATGACTTGTTTGACCAATTAAGGGGTGCTACAGTATTCTCCAAGATTGACTTGAAGTCTGGATACCATCGGGTCTGAATTAAAGATGAAGACATCCACAAGACAACCTTTAGAACAAGATATGGTCACTATGAATTTGTGGTGGCACCATTTGGGCTTACCAATGCACCAACCACTTTCATGTGCTTAATAAATAACGTATTTAGAAAGTTATTGGATAGGTTTGTGTTGGTTGTCATTGATGATATCCTAATTTATTCCAAGAATAGGGAAGAGCATGAAGAACATCTCAAGCTAGTACTCCAAGTTCTAAGAGAACATCAACTCTATGCTAATATTTGTAAGTGTGACTTTTTCCAGAAACAAGTCCATTACTTAGGCCATGTTATATCTGAAGAAGGAGTGGTATTTGATCCTGACAAGATTAAATCCATCGATTATTGGACTACCCCAAAGGATGTATATGATATCATATCCTTTATGGGCATGGCATGATACTATAGGAGATTCATAAAAGGATTTTCCAAGATTGGTTGCTCAATCACCTCCCTTCAGAAAAAGGGGGTTAAATTCATTTGGACATCACAATGTGAAGAAATATTTCAAGCACTGAAATACCTTCGAACCAATGCACATGTAGTGAATATTGCAGACCCAGACAAGGACTTCCTTGTGTGTACAGATTCCTATAAGGAAGGGCTCAGAAGAGTCCTTATGCAATAAGGACAAGTGATTTTTTACGAATCCAAAAAATTGAATGAACGTGAAGTTAATTATGTGACCCACAATATGGAATTGGCTTCCATAGTGCATGCTTTAAAAATGTGGAGGCATTACCTCTTCTGTAGAATATTTGTACTTATGACAGACCATAGTGGGTTGAGGTATTTGTTTGACCAACCAAAACTCAATGTGAGACAAGCTAGGTGGATGGCTCTCCTTAGTGATTTTGATTTTGAAATCAAACATATCAAAGGAAAGGAGATTAGGGTGGATGATGCCCTTAGTAGAAGTATGAAAGTAGTTCACTTGGAAATTGTAAGCGCCAGTGAATCAGAGATCAAAGAGAGGGTCAAAACTACACAAGAAATAGATGCATTTTTCAAGACCCTGACATCATACCTAAAGCAATATCCCATAGGGCTGAAGTATGAAGGCTATCAGATGCTTATTGATGGCATGCTAACTTACAAGGGAAGATTGTATATTAGAAATTGGGATGACTTGAAGAGGTTCATAATGGATGAACTACACAAAAGACCATATATTGGTCATCCTAGTTATCAGAAAATTATCACGGCCACTAGGAAACTATTTTATTGGCCAGGACTGAAAAAGGGCATAGCTAATTACTTAGCTAAGTGTCTAGAATGTCAGCAAGTCAAAGAAGAGCATCAAAACCCAGCATGGTTTTTGCAGCCCCTACCAATTCCCGAATGGAAATGGGAAACCATCTCCATGGATTTCATCACAAGATTACCAAGATCAACCAAACAAAATGATGTCATCATGGTAGTTATGGACAAATTGAGTAAGGATGTTCACTTCATACCCATCAAGTCAACTTGCAAGGAAATAGATATTGCCAACATTTTCATGAAATAAATATTCAGAATGCATAGCATGCCTAAGGAAATTATATCTGACAGAGATACAAAGTTTACTTCAAACTTTTGGAAGTCTTTGTTTGTTGGTTTTGAAAAAAAATTGCTCTTTAGTACAACCTATCACCCTCAAATGGATGGGCAGACAGAGAGGGTAAACCAAGTATTAGCAGACATGTTGAGGATGCATGTAATGCATCAACCCAAGAATTAGGAGGAATACCTACCACTGGTATGATTTTCCAACAACAATGGTTATCAAGAGTCATTAAAAATGAGCCCTTTTGAAACCCTCTATGGAAGGAAATGCAACATCCCAATTAGTTGGAAAAACCCAGTAGACATAGTTACTATTGGGCCAAATATGCTAAAGGAAATGGAAAAACAAGTAATTCAAATCAGACAAAATCTTAAGACATCCCGGGATAGACAAAAGAGCTATGCAGACATGAAAAGAAATCCTAGAGAGTTCAAAGCAGGGGATCATGTGTATCTTCGAGTTAGACCCAGGAAAATATCTTTGAGGATGGGAGTTTGTACCAAGCTAGAACCTCGATATTGTGGACCCTTTGAAGTTTTGGATAGAGTGGGACCAATAGCTTATCGGCTATCACTTCCTCCCACAGTGAAAGCACATAATTTTTTCCATGTTTCTTTATTAAAGAAGTTTGTACATGATTATAATCATATTATTGACTAGTCTGTGATTCAGGTGGAACCTGAGGGATAATTCCTTCCAGAACCGCAATGCATAATATACAGGAAGGAAACCCCACTTAGGAATAGAACCATTGCACAAGTCAAGGTGCAGTGGAAATACTTTGGCACAGATGAGGCTACATGGGAAATGGAAGATTCCATGAGACAAGCATATACATTTTTGTTTACTTCTATACATACAGAGCACATCGGCAGATAGAACATCAAGGAAAATGTTCCTTTAAGGGGGATGGGATTGTAATACCCATGTTTCCCCCAGTTTGTAAATATAACTATAATTGGCCAAGAGACTATGACGGACTAAATATGCGTGAATGTTTTATTTGATGAACCCTTGTATAAAAGGGTAAATGTATGATTTTTTTGTTATTAATAGAAATTTGATGTGTGTTTCACAACTGTTGAAAGAGGGAATTTTTCCAAGATAGACCATGGATGTTATGAGAGAGATGGTGAAGGGAAACCAAGAATGGTTGAGATGACCCTCACCAGACTAGTACCTACTGGGTGTAATTTCTCAACAATCCTCTGACCCATAAATGAATTACCAGACAGGCTGGTAGTTGGAAGGACATCCTCAAGAGTTTATGAGGAGATGGGGTAGGGTACCCATCTGTAAGGCTTCTAGGACTGACCATGAATTTGGATTCGTACCCATGCAACCTTGCTGAGGAAGGAAAGAAAGGAGGTAATTCGAGGACATAGACAGATCTGCAAGATAGCAGAGTAGAGAAAACGCTCTCCCGATAAGAGAAGTGAGGATACTTCGACTTTGGAGTTGGAGGAAAAGTTGAACAGTAAGATCATTTTTTATTGAAAGAAGCCATGGGTAGGGTTTGGATACAAGCTAATCAACGAGGCTAATGAGTGACTGAGGAAGTAATCATGCAGACCTCCTTACTTGGAGCAGAGAAAAATAGTTTCCAATTTCCTGTGGGAGGAGGAGAGTAGCCTTCGTCCCTCATTGTCGTGGATAAAAGAGAAATAATATCTCTCAAAGCATCATGGTCTAGCTCGAGGGTGGCCAGTGGTAAATCTGATAGGAGTGGTTGTGCCTATGGTTGGGAGGAAATAGGCACCCCTTTCAGTAGTTTCTTCACATTCTCCATTTTTTATAAGTATTACCATACTCTCTGTATATATATTGGATGCGATGATGAATGTTTGTGTTTATGGTTAAGTCCTTCAGTATTTGAAAAATTATTCGAAATTCTCTTTGGCTTATGTAAATTGTTATATTTATATGATATTTTAATTATCTCAGTTTAGTTGCTAGAGAGTCATGGGATGTGAATCTGTAGGAGATTCGGGGTAGGATTGACTGAAACGTCTAAGTCCTGTCAATCCTTTGAATTCATCTTAGCGGGAATGTCAAGTTCATCTCCCTAGGAGAAGGTCGTTTTCCCTTCAGAATATCCACCCATCTAATTGAGGGCTCATTCCCATGTCCTTAACCTATTTGGTCCTAAAAATATTAGTGCTTATCCCACAAGATTTCCCAAAGAACCCATGTGCCTAGGGCCTAGGAACCCTATGTTAGTCCGAAAGGAGATAGCTCTTTCGACTTCGGGACTTTGGGACCCCTCTCAGCCATTAGATCAAACTTAGGAACGGAAGCGTTAAGTCCTTTGGCGAAGTCCTACTTTGGGAGAATAGGACTGGTCCAACGCCAAAACTTTAAATGCCGTAGTCGCGGAGTAAATCGACCGGGAACGCGTCATGGAGTGACACGTGGCCCCTACTTATCCCCTGTCTAAGGTTGTCCATTGAATTAGATTTATCGGATGAGAGGACACGTAGCAAGCGACCTGATAGTCAAGAGACTTAGTACTCTGGAGGAATCTGGCCAAGAACCTACGAAATGTGAAAACCTCTGAAGTTGTGAACGTCAAAATGAATCGCGGTCGTTAATAGGATGAGGACACTTGGCACCAGATTAGAGAGTCCATAGAATTATCTCTTTGGGGAACTCATGATGTGAGGAATTGGAAAGCTATGAAGTCTAGAGCTATGAAGTAATGAGAGTCTTAGATTTATGGATCCACGTGGACTCCTACTGAGTGTGAGATTGAAGGGCTGGGAAGTTATCAATCCGAGATGATGTGGCATGATGATGTCATTCAATGTGACATGGACCCACATTACGAGTGTCGCATGTCATATGGATACAAATGATTCATAGACCCTTTATGACTATTAGAGCATGACATGTGTCACCCCTTGACCCTCGCCGCGTGTGAGCTTCTGGTTCATGCTCGTCTGGCCAGCATGGCTGGTGACATGTTCGGGACTCCAGGAGTCTAGATAATTTCAGGATTTCAGAAGATTTGAGCATAGTATGGTAGAGGAAGGTACACTGAGGATTGTCAATCGTAAAACGCCGAAAGTTCAACGATGATCACCAATTTCTGAAACACCGAAAATGTAGAACAAAGATCGTTGAATGTCGACTGTCGAAATGCCTAAAACGTAGGACTTTCAACGCTAAACACCGAACATCGATCGTCGAATGGCTAAGGCCACATGGTGAGATTTCAGGACTTTGGGGATTAGAAAAAAGGAGTGCTTTGCACTGAACGTCAAAGCCCCCTTTTTAACTTTAGGATCTCGGTGGAGGATGTGGACTGTTGATCCCCTCCGCTATTCAAAAATTAGAGAATTCAAAAACATCGTTAGAACTCTCAAAGTCTAGGAGTTCTGAAGTGCCAAAACATTCACTAAGCAGACTCTTAGCTCCTAGTGTTCATCCCAAGGTCACGAGGAGGACCCTGCTGGTTGGTTTAAGCATTTAGTGGGAGATGTAAACTTTGGGGGAGTAATATAAGAGGGTTTTTCTTTGTAAGGAGCCGAAAATGAACCAAGGAAAAGTGAACATTTGATGCCCCATCCCTAGAAAGGGCCTTTAAGGGATTGGGTGTGTTACATAGGAGAGTAACAATGCATAGTCAAAATACTTGAGGGCATAATTGGCCAACTCAAGTCTAGCGATAGGGTCCCCATGAACCTCGTCCCGAAGGGCACCATAATCTCTCATGCCACCGAACTGACATGGCTATTAATCAAAATATCAAGACATGACACCTAAACAAGATCTTAGTTAGTTTGGAATAATTACATCAATTGATGTGACTTGAACTACCCAAATCATACAGTTCATGACATTGTCTTCAAGTACGGTCATGTAAGATATCAATGTGACTACTCTCTGAATAGACACATGGATTTCATGACTGATCCAACAAACTATCATCCACATTTTTTGTGTGATTGGTAATCGAATTAGCATGATGTTTGCACGATTGATCAGATAATAGTGATGTTGTCCATGTGACTGTTCAAATAATATTCATGTAGTAGTCTGAACGTTTGTTCATCAAATAGACGTGTAAATCACCCCATGATTGTAACAATTATAGACACATTGATTTGCACTAGAGATCATATTACAGTTATGCATAGATGTGCAACTATAGTATGGTCACCCACATGGACCAGATAGATCCTTCAAAAAAAATCCATATAGTCCCCTATTCCCCCCTAAGATAGAAATTGACTATGTAAATGACAAGAGTGAGTCAAGACCCATTACCTAGCTCTCTTGCAATTAAATTATACTCAATGATGCACATGCAATAGGCTCCAAAATGTTGTGGGATCCATATGCTCATGTCCATGTTACCACAAGTACAAATGAAATGACGTGGTGAGCCCCACCTTTGTTTTATATGTCCCTATCACATCGTTCTTTCATCCCATTTGGCAGCTCATAAGATCTATTTTCATAACCATTTGTATTGCTAGGATCACAATATCACCAACCACATAGTGCCATGGTCCATTCATTTCACCCAAAATTTCACTTCGAGACCCTTTTGGTCTCATCACTCAATTGTTAGGTACACAAGGTTACTAACTACATTGTGTGATTCCACTTGCTCTATCAAGTTTTTATTTCATCAATACTTTCACTTTGGGTATTCAGTTTCACATGTGTAGGAAATTTCCAGGAGACCCCTCTAATCTATTGGATACATATGGAAAGGTCCTTTACCCTGTCCCTTTCAAGTATATACTTCTTCAAACTAGAATTCTAAGTACTCCCTTTGATTTGATTACATTTACCAATATTATGCCCACTCATGTATTCCTTTAAGACTTATTTTTGTGACTAAGAAACAACTTCACCCAATTCCCTATGCATTCAGTTGTTGCTAGTCAATAGCCTTCTACCCCCATGGGTTTCCTTGAGTTTTATCCCTTCTTGCATTATTGGCATCCATGTTATTACAACTCATAGGACGAGATTACAACTAGTATACATCTAAGATAATGAAATTCATACTTTTTTCTCATTATCATGTTGACCCATTCTCTCATAATCCTAATCAATTACATTTTTTGGTTGGTTTTTCCAAATGCATTTCCACATTTTCATTGGCCTCTCGTCTTCTCCAAGATCAGTAGATGATTTGCATTCCAACCCATGATTTCCCTAACTCCATGGAGACCCAACCAAAGGGGCCCCCTCCCTCCAATCACTATCATTAATCTTTCCTCCCACAGCTGAGCCATTCACTCATACCATTGGGGAACCTATCTCTGTGTTTGTACATTCAACCCAAGAATTTTTACATTATTTTATTCATTGGTAATTATACAAAGCACTATTTTTTGAGAATAAATTATATATATTACACCTCATGGTATTTTTTCACCTAGAGGTAATCCTCGTTTCCCTTGGTCAGAGCATTCACATCGAGTCACCCATGCCTGAATAAGCCTAGTTTTTTGCAGCAGCTCATGTATCCTAGTACACATATTTGTGATCCCCAGATTTACCACTATCTAGCTACATGTTTGCATCCACTCATCCCCAATATCCAAGTGTTAAACATTCACTCACCATATCTAAGTGGTCCCCTAACATTAGATCAGTTTATGTCCAGTTTTTTTTATTATCGTCAGTTTAATGGAAGTATTGTATCTCAAATTCCCTAACACTTTTCACGACCTTGTCCATAATTATCAATATCTACCCTCATTTACAATTTGGTCTCTAGTCCACTATAACTTGATTTCAAAGGAAATTATGTCCTTTCAGGTCACATCTTAATTTTGTTGGGTATGTGTTATATTCTTTGCACGAGTAGTATTGTTTGAGCGTATGCGTCAGGCGCACAGGGGGGTTAGAGGGGGGGCCGCTAGGTTCCCCCTCGGGGGGTGCAAGGGTTGGAGCCCCCCGCGTGGGGGTTCAGGGGAAGCGTGGGGTCTAGGTCATTGGGTTAGGATTTTGGATGTCGTTGGATCCTATATGTATTTTGTATTGTAAACATTGTAACACAATGAATGAATATAGAATATGTTGGTTTTCCCGGTTTGGGTTTCTAGGGGAAAAATATTTGTGTAATGTTTGTATTTTCCATTGTATCTTTTCTATTCTTTTCTGAATATCTGTTTGCAGTAGATATTGTACAAGGTTAGAATTTACACATTCCTTTCGACACCAACTCACACTTTTATAGGAATGTTACAGTATGTTGGTTCTCATTACCCATAACAATGATGAACTCAAGATGGAACAAAGAGAGTCATCATTTCTCTCTACTTCTATTGACCCTCTTTATGTTTCACACGATGTTTTACATCAGCACATGTCCACATCATGATGGGTCTTACCTTGCGATAGTTGTAGTTTCAAGTTCAAGTCAAAGACCATTGGGCCCGATAGGACATCAATACCATTAAATATGGACACTTGTCAAAATATTCATCTCAATTTCTAGGGAACACTCTCCTCGGAATGGTGATTTACTGTTATCGGTGCCCCTGAGGGTGATGCATATTTCCATGTCAGAAATTCTTCAATGATAGCATCATTAGTGATCTTTTTGAAAACCTATAAATAAATAAATAAATAAAATGGTAGTTTGTATGCTATTGTAAATGTATTTTGATAATTTTATGAACCTGGAACACATATGCCTCATTTGTATAAAGCAATAAGATGTTTATAGATATCCATTTTTTTGCAGATGAGCTCTCTTCACCCCTTCACTAGAAGTTTTTTTCTCCATAATCTCTCTCTCTCTCTCTCTCTCTCTCTCTCTCTCTCTCTCTCTC
>SNQJ01S0024518.1:127857-149773 GCA_010110895.2 Picea sitchensis | reverse complement strand
TAAATGGTTATAAATGAAAACAATGGGTAATGAATAAATGTTGAATGCTAATTGATGAGTTTTTGTGCAAGAGGGAAGTTTTGGGAAAAAGAACCCCACACTCATTCACCCCCCCTCTAAGTGTGGTAGGTGTGTCCAACAGGATAGTTGTGTCTGATCCAGGAATGAGTGTTGGTGTCAAAGGAATTAAAGGTAGCACCTACAAGGAAATCCATATAAAAGCACTGCCCACCACAGTTTACTGCATAGCCAGCTCCCCTCTAGCAGGCATGGATTGCCCCATTTTCCTGGGCCCTCCCATGAGGGAGACAACCCAGTCCTACTCTCATACCATGTTGGTTGTTCTTCATGTGAGATATGATCAATATTCAATGTATTATTACAATAATGAGTGTTCCATATATAGGGAACATAAGGTGGCCATCCATGAAAGGATGCATCCCTTGAATAATCAATAACTACTTATTATTATGATTTACTTATTATATACTATATTTAATAATCAATAATAATTATATTATTAATTATTATATTTAGAGAATTTATTCTCGATGTTGTCAAAATATCAACACCATGAAGGGTAGGCATTACAAAACCAGGTATGACATGCAAAAGGAGTGGCTAATGTCGACATCGATCGGGATAGAACATGAGGCATAATGTCGACAGAATGGATGGTTAATAATGAAAAGAAGGAAATGCAGAGAGAAACTTATCCCTATATGTCAGTTTCGGAACATGTACATTAAGTTTAGTGGATGTCACCATCTCTGTAAAAAAAAATCTCGTAATCCTTTCAATATATGTAAACTAGATTCTGTGGGTCAAAATGCATAGTGAAATCTCAAAAAATAAAAATATTTTTTGGATTTTTTGGATATGATAAATGCTAAAAAAAATCACTCACACCACACACCTATGTACAAGGCACTACACATCCTAATGGTTTACGCAAAGTAGTGCCCATTGTGAGGCTCGGGCCAAGGATTTTTTTCATAATCAATTAACTCATGAGACATTGTTGGCATCATATGGCATACCATACCAGGGCCATGCCACACATGATCAAATTTATGCATACGAAGATACTCATTGTGAGTGGTTTCGTGAGCTACAATATCTCCTTGATGGGACCCATAAAGACATGAAGGAGGTATAAAATATAAATCTTCGATGGAAGGGGAAGCAGAGAATTCAGTGGCGAGTTCTGAAAAAAGATAACCGAGGCAGAAATGGGTCAAGACTAGGAGGTGTACGGAATGCCCCAACAACTTCCCCCAGTATCGGATTAAGACTCATCATGCTAACTCTCATTTGTTCTAAATCAGGAAAGGATGATTGATGTGTCATATCATCCATTGGATTTTCTATGGAATTCATGACTTCCTGGATGGCCTCTTATGAAGACAACTCATAATCTAGGATGTCATGTGAACTTGGAGATTAAACAACCTATATGAGCGGAGTAGGTTGATCACACTCCATATGAGGATGGAGGTATGAACTATTATCAGTTGATGTTGATGGGATTGTTGGATTGACAATATCAACTGCAATGGGAGGTTTGGATGCTCCAAATGATTCAACATTATCAGGACAAGGTACCACCCAAGGATCAAAACACTCAAGGGATCCATTGGTAAATGATGAAATCATGTTGATAGGAGTGATGTTTGCAGTGGGAGATGGCAGGGGAAGGGGGAAAATTCCCATTAGTGAAGGATTTTTTAACATCCCCACATCAACGTTCATATAAGACTGTATGTGATTACTGACAAAGGGTACAATAGACCCCACATTGGATCCAAGGTCTGGGGTGCAGAACACAAGATGATCGATTGTAATGATTTTCCCTTGATGAAGGAAGCATAAGACCCTAAAGACCAATGAGACAACTACAATCATCTCGTAGAACCAAGTACACCTGAGTAATAAATTCTACTCAAGAGGTGCATTGACAACCTCCACATCAATAGAGACAGTCTTACCACCTAACTCGATGGGTAAGGCGATGATTATTCCATGGAGTTGGAACATGTGTCCATCAAATTCCTTCAATAGTGTTGCAGACGTGTTGAGATTAGTAGAGCCAAGGGCCTTCTGAAAAGAAATAGACATGATGCAAGTCGAGGCTCCTTCATCCACTAATGTCTCATAGATGTTTTTCCCTAATGATTTCACTATGATCTGAAAGGAGACCTGATGGGAGAGCCTATTAGTAACCTGAGAAGAATTAAAGATCATCAAACTCAACTCTGAGGGATCAACCCCACCTATGGATGACAGCAATACTTTTTGCTATGTGGGGCAGATTTGGAGGAATTCAAGTGCAGACATGGCACATGGTTCTTGGGCCATGTCTTCCATAATCCTATAATTATGGGTGGCCTATGTATTGGGATTATGCATTGTGCATCGAAGAATGTCCTTTAGGGGGCAAAGAAGTGCGTCAAAAGATGGATTCTCTATCTAGAAAGGGCCACCAGGCCAGGATGAATATGTTGGCTCATGCATAGCAGGGATAGGCTTAGATGTGTCATAGTTCTTGGATAAAATTTTCAAGTTGATTGTGTGGTCACACATGTAGACATAATCATTTGAGGAAGACCCCTCATGATGAGGAGTACTTTCCATTCCCCCTTGCGAAGGGAAAGGATTTTTTGCAACCATGTTTTGAGGTTAAGGGGGGCCAGGATGGGTTTACAATAGGTTGTTGGGGGGTTTTTTGTTGTGCCAAAAATATATGGACCTCTTCCTTCTAATAAAAATGATGAGTGGGATGTTCCTCCCCACAAATTGTCTAGGGAAACCGACTCTTTCACTTCTCTATAGTGCCTGCCTTCTAGGTGTTTTGGGTGGTAGAAGTCCCTTTCGCAGTATTAGGATTTTTGTTTTTGTCCCTTTTCTTCTTCCCTCTAGGTTGTTGAGGATTATTCGATTGTTTGGACTACATTGAATTCACTATGAAGGTATAAGTAGGGAAAATAACAGTTTGAGCACTAGTACTAGAATTTGACTTAATAGACATCTAACCCATCTAATCAACTAGCTAGTTTATAGAGGCATGGGAAACAGAACCAACCATGCCACTGGCATGGGGTCTTGGGTTTAGTTTCCTTGGATCTATCGATGGCATAGGAGAATTTGGGATGATGTCATAAAGTGTACCTGACTGAGAATAAATCAAATCTAAGTGTTGGGAATGCAAAATGGCATGTTGGCATAGGGGCAGACCTAGGGTTCAACTCCAAGAGCACACAAACAATCCCTAACTATTGGCCCTTTCGGCTACACCTGTGAAGTAGATGCAGTCTCAACCGAAGCAGCTATGGGGGGGTTGCAAGACAAATATGTCTACAACCAAGGGAACGATCAAGTGGATCCAACACTAGAACAATACAACATGCGTATATCACTTATCAGCTTAGACCTATTCCACACCTCTATCAGATCTACCACAGTAATGCAATAACAGTATATCAAGGCAAAATAACATAGCATCAATCACACACACAAGACAAGATATACGTGGTTCACCCTCTCTCTAGGGCTACGTCCACAGAACTTTGCTCTATATTGTATTAAGATGAAGCATATAGTTCTTGTCTGTGCTCTTAGCTAGCATATCTTCTTTCTCTTTCTCTCTATCTCTCCCCTCCCTGTGCACCTAGTTGCAGGGTTGATCTTCGCACCCAACTGAAGATCTTACAATACAGAAGGCTCTCATACTCAACACTTCTCTCTCACCCGATATTACTCACTTGACCACACAAAAACAATAGTAACAACGATGACAACAACTAGATCGAACCTCTTTCCCTCATGTAGGTTCTTATTTATACATTACAATCACTCACCGACATCCTTAGGCTGAAACCTAGGTGTCAAAACCCTAGATACCAAAACCCTATGTGTTTAAAACCCTAGGTCAAATTGACCCACATTTTTAGGGCTTCACTAGCCTGGCTTTCCTTCCTTCTCGCGAGATGCTCCAAAGAATCTAATGGTGTATTTTTCCTCTTGTTGAGTTGTCCATGATATTTCTTTCTTGTTGATCTACCATCCCTGATCTCCTCATCCAACTGCTTCCTTCCTTTTACTCTGCTATGTCTTTTCTGTTCTTTTTCTCACTTTGACCCAGTAACAGTCACTATGTCTTCCGTGAAGTTCACATTTTTCCTTTTCTTCCTTGTTCTTCACATATTTCCATAACCAAGGGCCAACAAGCCCCCAACACTCACATGTGACTCGTCCCGAGGCACTTCAGATCTGACCTTTCTATTTTACTTCGACTTCAGGTTGCGCAGTGCAACTTTTTCTTTTTTCTCTATGCCTCGTCTCCTTCCCTGTGCAGACTGTCTTTTTTGTGTCTGGTACCCAGTTTCAACTGAACCTGGTACCTAGACCCTTTTCCTTATGCTTTTAGTTAGAGCTGTGAGGCAGCTGGTTGTCATAGTACAACTTCAACCAGCTCCCATTCACTAATCATTCCTTCCATTCTCCCTTCAAGGTCTTCAACTGCGTAGCTCCTGCTTCTGTAACATAGGCGATCTCATATGGCCCGAGCAAATGCATTCTGAACTTCCCAGGATGTTGGATGAATTTACTTTCATATACCAGTACTAGAACACCTTGTCTAAATGCCTTCTTCTTGATGTGCCTGTCATGGTAGGCCTTCTCTCTTTCCTTCTGTACCTGCTGATGAAATTCTGCAACAAATCTGTCTTTCTCCAATTCGACCAACTGTGCAAGCCTCTCTTGAACAGTGCTAGTGTCATCCATATCTGTAAAGGAAACAATTCTTAGGCTTGGTACCAGGTATTCCATTGGGACAATGGCTTCATGACCACATACCAACTTCAAAGGGGTCTGCATTGTTAATTTTTTGAAAGTGGTTCTATAGACCCATAGTACTACTGGTACTCTTAAATCCCAGTCATCCTTGTTCACACTGCAAATCTTCGTCAGTGTTATCTCCAAGATCTTGTTAAATTCTTCTATTGTTCCATTTTCTTGTGGATGGTAACGTGTGTTGTTTTGATGGTGGACTACAAATTCCTCAATCAAGGCTTCAATTGTTTTATTTATGAAATGTGTGCCTTGATCATTCATAAGGATCTTTGGGCATCCAAACCTGGTTATGATGTCATAAAATATGAAGCACGTAGCTATAGCTACACTACATTCCTTGACTACTCTTGCTTCGGCTCATATGGTCAAGTACTCTGTTGTTGTAATTATGTTCTTGCTCATGTACGCTTTCCTGGTGGGTTTATAGGTCCTACGAAATCAATGGCCCATTTCTCAGATGCTTGTAGGGTCAGTTGTGGTGCTAGTGGCATTTCATCTCTTCTGGAAGGTTTCCCAACTCTTTGGCATACATTGCAGGTTCTATAATAGTCTTTAGCATCTTTGTGTAAGGTAGGCCACCAAAGGCCAGCTCTAAGCACCTTTTGCGTAGTTTCTTTCCCTGCGTAGTGTCCTCCTAGGATGCCTTCATGAGATTCTGCGAGGATCATCGGTCATTCTTTCTCCATAACACATCTTCTCATTATCTCATCAGGTCCCATCTTGTATAGTTGTCCAGCTATAAGTGAAACGTTGGCAGTGCACACTACAAGTTGTTTCTTCTAGGGAACTGTATACTGGCTAGGGTTCATTCCTGTTGACAGGAACTGGACTATTTCTACGAAGTGGTCATCAATATTTCTAATGGCTAGCAATTGTGCATCTGGCAACGTATCCTCCAAACTAGTGGGCTCTTCTACATGTTCCAACCTCGACAAGTGGTCAAGACCTTTGTTCATTCTGCCTGGTTTTACTATGATCTCAAAGTCATATTTCTGAAATAGAAGAAGCCATCTACATATTCTCCCCCCCAACACTGGCTTGTTGACTAGGTATTTCAGTGTGGAGTGATCAGTAAACATTTTAAAGTGTCCTCCCAATAAGTAATGGAAAAATTTATGTAGCACATACACCATGGCTAACCCCTCTCGCTCGGTAGTGGTGTAATCGATCTCAGCAGTTGATAGCTTCCTGCTAGAAAAGGATAATGGATGGTCAATATCTCCTCCCCCAGGTTGTGCTAACACTACTCCTAAGGCAATAGAAGATGCATCGACATGCACATGAAACTCCTTGCTCCAATCTGTAAAATCCAGAATAGGCGCAGTAACCATTTTCTGTTTCAGTGTGTTGAAGCTCTGCTGGCACTCTTCTGTCCAACTGAACTGACAATACTTCTTCAAAATCTTATCCATGGGTGTTTTAATCTGGGCATAACCTTTAATAAACTTCCTGTAGTATCCAGTATGTCCCAGCATAGTGTGCAGTTGTTTGACTGAAGTAGGAGGGGGTAGATCAACTATAATGGCAATTTTAGATGGATCGACCAGCAATCACTTCTTGCATACAATATGACCTAACATCACTCCAAATGGTGAGAAGAAGATGCCTTTATTCAGATTCAAGGAAATTTGACACTGTTTGGATTTTTCCAACATTGGCCTTAGACAGTCAATATGATTTTTCAATAAACTAAAAACAGTCCAATCATCAAAATATGCTTCTAGAAATTTATGTAGCAAGTCTTTGAATGATTCGACCACCGCCCTGGAAAAGATGGTTAGGGAATTCTTCAATCCAAATGGCATCACTGTATATTGATAGGACCCCCATTCTGTTGCAAATGTTGCCTTATGGCGATCTTCCTTGGCAATCTGGATCTGATGGTATCCTGAAAATCCATCTGTAAAAGAATACACTTCCTGGACTCCCACATTATCTAACACTTCGTCAGTGAATGGCGTAGGGAAGGGGTCATGAAAACAGGCATCGTTCATCTTTCTGAGATATACGCAGATCCTAATCTCTCCTATATTCTTATCTTGCACCACCATAGGGCTAATCCACTCTGACTCTTCCACGGGTTCTATAATCCTAGCTTCCAACATTCTGTCGAGCTCAATCTTTACTTTCTCATTATATTTAGGGTTCAATCTATAGGGTCTTTGTTTAACTGGTCTTGCATTTGGTTTCAAATGGATCCTCATCTCTCCCATAGGCCCTTTAATGCCCTTCATATCAGTGAACCTGGTTGGAAACAAGTCCTGATATTCATGCATTAATTATGTAATCTTGTCAATAGTGGCAGCATCCCAATAATCTCCAACATTTTCAAGCTTCGGTGTTTGTTTTGTTCCAATATTTACCTTCTTCATCTTGATTGGTTGTCCAATGAATGGTAAATCAACTCCTGGGCCTTCCACATCTCTTTGGTCTTCTGTTTCGGCAATGTTCACCTTTCTTGGATCATCATCTTCATCAGCATTGATGTTGTAATAACCTTGCAGTTTCTGGAGAGGCGCAATCCATTCGTCCTCTTCTTTCTCCAAAGGGAGGTTAGATGCCTCCTCAAATACTTTTTGTCTAACAATCTGCAATGCTTGATCTACTAAAGGATATTGGCTTTCAAATAATAAGGTGGTTACAAAATTCTGAGTCATACCTTCCCAGTCTGTAGTGATGAGACGCAGCTCCGCTTGAAGGTACCAGTTGATAGGTGTCGTGTCCAGTGTGTTAATGAATTTGTGCACCCACTTCTCTTGAGGAATGTTTCCCCAAGCTTCTTGCAACTTCACACATGGTCCTTTGGGCAGCTTCAACCTATGTAGCGAACTTCACAGCCTTCTACTTGTGCTGAGAACCACGTTGTCATCAAGGTACGACATTGTACCCATTCTGTAATGTTGTTTTTGTGTGTCCCCCACCATCTTGTTGGGGTTTCTTTCAGGTCCTCATCCATCGCCAACAATCTTTGTTGCATTGGTACACTTTCTTCAAAGTCTGACAAGAAGGATTCTAAAGGATTTAGACCATCAAAGGTGGGTAAGTTACTTACTGTTGTGTCGATCCAACAAACTTCTCTGGTTAATCTAGCACATATTCTTGTAGATACTTCATACATTTTATTCTGCCAGTTTTCCAGTGCTTCTTTTGAGTCTGATGAACATGCGTTGTCACTTCACCAACTTAGGTTTCCATCAGTTGTAGGATTAATGCAATATTGTTGTCTGGTTGTTAATATGTATATATTTTCCAGTTAATATACGTGGTCTTCTTCTCTGATGGGCTTTGTGTATCGCTGACCTTAATCTAGATCTAAGGGTGAAATGAACCTAAGGCCATCTCTTTAAAATGTCATATGTCTTTTCTTTAAATTAACCACAGTGGAATTATTGAAAGCCCAATCAATTCCTAACAGCGCAGGGTAAGGACGACTATCTCAATTACCTCAAAATATGCAAACATTCTTACTCCGTCGATGTCCACAAGGACATGTTCCAATCGTCCAAAGGGGCTGACAGCTTGTTGATTATCCATCTTGATCCTGATAGGGGAATAGATCAACTTCAGTTTTCCCATCAGTGCCTAAGTTTGCTTCATCATGACATTGACCTTCGACCCTAAGTCGAGGACCACATAGTCTATACCATATTCACCTATTTGAGCATTCAAGTGTAATTCCTTATTTGTCCTTCTCTTCTTAGCGATTTGGTGTACTGCCCTATTCAGTAGGGGGTCTATCTTTCCTAGCTCATACTATCTGATTAGATTTTGTAGTTCTTGTACAATCCTCTCATCCTGAATCAACTTAATACAAGTATATAAAAATTCCATCAACCTGCTTACCTCTTTTCCGTCTCTTGGTGAAGCAGACTGATCAAATGCCTGAGGCATTCCATATTCCCTTACTTCTGGTCATGTCTTTGATGAATAAACTTGGTATGCTTTGAACTCTTTTCTTGCCTCCTCAAATATATGTCTTTCTATCTTTGCATCAAAAGTTTGGGTCCTCTTCGCAGCTTTCCTGATTCCTGAGTCTTTTGTAGCCTTTCCTTGGGTCAATTTGTCTTCTCCTGTAACAACACCTCCTCTAGTAATAATAGGGACTCTAGGGTCTTCTCTGTGAGGTTCAACATATATCAATTGCACTTGCGGGTTTTTCTAAGGTTCTCTTATCTCCTGAAGCTTAGCTACCAATGTTGGACATTCCTCAATAACATGCTCGAAGGAGTTGTAGTAGCTGCAAGTAGTGCAAGGGTTCTGACAGTCCCTTGTGAGGTGTCTTGGTTGTGTGTAGTTGTAATAGATGATCTGTCCTTGACCTCGACCCATACCTCCTCCTCCTCCTTGTCCTATGAATCCACCACAAGGATTGAAGTTTCCTCTCCCAGGGGATTTATATTGCGTAGTGTTTCCTTCTTGTTGTACTTTGCCTTGAATTTTGTATATGTCTCTTGACCTTTCATGCATGAGATCGTAATCCCTAAAATCCTTATTGTCATGTCCCACCAACTTACATAATGTGCAATACAAGTTTGTAGGATTCTGAACGTACTTTTTCATGTAATAGCACTCACTAGTGCGATGTCTATTTCGACATACCTTGCACCAGGGTAAGGTGACTTGCTTCAAAGGGCTTGAAGCTCCAGAGACCAAGTATTCATGGAATAAGGGACAATGCTCCTTGCCATGGCCTTTTGATCTACATATGACACACCATATGTCTTCTCTTTTATCTTTTCCCTTGTATTTCTTCATATCTTCAACCTGCAGGGACAAACTAGTTAGTTGACTCAATATCTGACTCATACCTGAGCTGGATTCTCCCATTGGGGTTGATTCTAACTTCATGGTGATCTCCAGTGCTTCAACCTGTGAAGAAATATTCTATTGCATCAGAGGAACTTTGATGTGTGGTAAGAGGGCAACAATGAACCACTCTTTTTTCTACTCATCTAGGATCTGAAAATCCAGTCGACCTGTTAAGGTCTTGAATATTTGGTCGAATTCCCAAATAGGTTTGGCTACATTCTGTTTGATCTCTTTCAGCTCTGTAATACATTGTGACTCTGACTTGGGTTTCTTGAACTCTGCAGTTAGCGCATTCTTGATCTTATTTAGTGGCTTAGGTTGTGCAAGTCCTTCGAAGAGCTTCATGTACCAGCTCAGTGCGCGATCCCTTAGGGTAGTACTAAACTGAGTTCTTTTAACATCTTCATTGGTGACATTCTTAATATTCCATACGGCTTCACATAGGAACCAATGTTGATCAGGGTCTTCAGACCCATCTCCCCTAAATATAGGGAGTCTCATCTCATCTACCATAGGTATTCCTAGGTTTCCTAGGTTTCCTATCTAAGTATATGTTGAACTACTAGTAATAGTACTCTAAGGACTCTGGTGACTCTGACTATTCTGATTACTTAGTGCTGCTGAAACAACAGAGGGATTAATAGTTCTTACTTCAGCAGTCTGTGTAGTTCCTGAAGTTTTTGGCTCGTCTCGACGAGGTTCTTCAGCTTTCTCTTCCTCTTCCCTAGCGGGTTCTGAATTCTCTTTGTATGCCAGGTTTTCCTCTTCTCCACTATAGAATCCCTCATCCTCATAGTTCTGCTTGAATAAGTTCACAAGATGAAATTCTCGGAATTCTCTTCCACTACGTGTATGTCCAGCCTCTGTGTAGTTGTCGTTGTCTGAATTCCTGAACATTAGCTTTTTCAGAACCAACCAATCTACTGTATCTTCAAGATGTTCTTCTCATGCAATAGCATCTTGATCCTCAAATTCAGAAAATGTAAAAAATTTCCTCTAGGTCCCTTGAAGAAATATCTCTCAGCTTGGCTATATGACTCTACTCTGTCAACAACAAACTTTGTGATGTACCCTCCAATGGTGCTATCAAACTAGTGATCTACTTCTGTTGACATGGTGTTGTCAACTCTCTTAACCTTCTTGATCAGTGCCGACGTCCAAACTACCGGAGGTCTAGATCTGATCTCAAACTGGGTATCTGCTAACCTAGCTAACCACTCATATAGCTCCTGATGTATTCCTCTAAATAAAATCTCATGTATATCAGTAAAGATATATCTCTCCAACCAATCTTCTATACTAATATTAGGGTTCTTGTTATGGGCTTCAACGAAGTTCTTTTCTTGATCTTTTGTCCACTTCTGAATCTCTGTCTTTGATGGAAACCACCTTGACATTCCCTCATGAAGATTCTTGTCCCGACAATGGAACCATTTGTTGGCACAGGGGCAGACCCAGGGTTCAGCTCCAAGAATGTACCAATAAGCCCTAACTACTAGCCCTTTCGGCTACACCTGTGAAACAGATGCAGTCTCACCTGAAGCAGCTATGGGGGGGTTGCAGGACAGAGATGTCTACAACCAAGGGAACAATCAAGTGTATCCAACACTAGAGAAATACAACATGCATATATCACTTATCATCTTAGATCTATTCCACACCTCTATCACATCTACCACATTAATTCAATAACAGTATATCAAGGAAAAATAACATAGCATCAATCGCACACACAAGACAAGATATACATGGTTCACCCTCTCTTTAGGGACACGTCCACAAAACTGTTCTCTATATTGTATTAATATGAAGCATACAATTCTTGTATGCGCTCTTAGCTAGCATATATTCTTTCTCTTTCTCTTTATCTCTCCCCTCCCTGGGCACCCAACTGCAGGGTTGATCTTCGCAACCAGCTGGAGATCTTAAAATACAGAAGTCTCTCGTACTCAACACTTCTCTCTCACCCGATATCACTCACTTGACCACACAAAAAAAATAGTAACAACGATGACAACAACTATATTGAACCTCTTTCCCTCATGTAGGTTCTTATTTATACATTACAATCACTCACCAACATCCTTAGGCTGAAACCTAGGTGTCAAAACCCTAGATACCAAAACCCTAGGTGTCTAAAACCCTAGGTCAACTTGACCTGCATGTTCAGGGCTTCGCCAGCCTGGCTTTCCTTCCTTCTCACGTGGTGATCCAAAGCATCTAATGGTGGATTTTTCCTCTTGTTGATTTGTCCACGATCCTTCTTTTTTTTTGATCTGTCATCCTCGATCTCCTCATCCAATGGCTTGCTTCCTTTTACTTCGTTCTATATTTTTTGCTCTTTTTCTCACTTCGACCCAGTAACAGTCACTATGTCTTCCGCAAAGTTTGTGTTTTTCCTTTTCTTCCTTTTTCTTATCTTATTTCCATAACCAAGGGCCAACATGGCCCGCTCCTCAATGGTTTCCCCAACCATAACTACATCCCTAGCAATGGGTGGTAGGAGGGACTTTGTGAACCACTCCATAAGGAGTTTTTTTGGAATATGAATCTTAATAATCCTATGTCTTCGTCTCCACTCATGTATATGATTGGAAATGTGAGTGGAATTATCTTGACACAGTGAAGTCAAGAGCTCAATTCTTATATCTTACCATATGGGCAATTGATAATGAGTTAAGATTTCCTTTGTCAGGTCATTGAAGATTTGAAAGGAACCACCTTTTAGTTCAATATACCATTTGGTGGCAGCTCTGATCAGGGATCTTTGGAAAAGATGCAACCTTACACTATCATCCATCAACGAGTTGGATGAACACCATAAGTGGTATGTCGTGATGTGTATTGAGGGGTCTTCTCTTGGATTTCCATTGAACTTTGGAATATTGAATGACAACTTGGAAGGAATTTTCAGACAAGATGGGTCATGGGAAATAGGGTCATTTGTTAATTGTGACAAATCTGATAAATCTAACGTTGTGAGGAAATGAAATGATACAAATGAATACTAGAAGGTAGGTGAAGTCTTGTTTTCCAAGATGGACCTTGCGGTCCCCCTATATTGGTACTATTAGAGGGTTGGGGAGCTTCTAAAGAGTGAGTTCCACCCAGAATGGTGGCACTTCCAAAATCATGACTGCTCCCAAAATCAAATATGCCCCCGGGGGTAAATATGGACCCTCCAGGAAAAAAATTCCCAAATTTAGTCCTAGGGAATAAATCCCCAAGACCTTATGTGTTAAAAAATGGAAAATCTCCCAAAGGTGAAAATTTACCCCCAAGGGATGTGCCACCAGGGAAAGGTGTGCTTACCCAAGGAAAGTGAAAACCTCTTGATGTACTATTGTCCCCAACCTGAGTAGGGATAGCTCCAAAAACACTAAGGATGTTCCATCCAGAAGGTGAACTATCACCTGAAGATACCAACTCGGTCATAGGAATCATTTAGGTGAAAGGAATTCCACCCCACATGTTGAAACCAAGGATCACCCCCCCCCCACCGAAAGAAGATCCAAAGGTGGGCATCGAGATAGATGGGATGGGTGTAGAAACACTATGTAAACTAATGGATGGAAATGATAACATAGTCAGTGTCCCCCAGATCGAGGGACCTATAGAAAATGGTATGGACATTGTAGGTCCAATGGAGCTAAGGGTTGGTAACATGGACATCACCGTCATGGCCCCTAGGGTATTTCCCCCTATCCCACTTGATGAATGGATAGTTGGATCAGCTACACTATACGAAACACTCAATCCTGACATGGTGGGAGGATGACTAAACAAAGAAAAAGGACTCACTATAAATTTCCCTTACTTGGACAAGTATAGGGGCATTTGTCTCAATCAAAGGAGGATTAAAATTTGGTGGAGGACGTTCTTCTACCACTTCCACTTCGACCAAACCGGTCTCATCAAACCAAATATAATACCCTTTGAATTATTTGTGACCTATCTCACATCGCTTCAGAGGCGGTTGCACCTCCGTAATAGGCTCAATTCCTCCTAGTCTACAGGACCGAGGCGATGATTCAGCCTCGGTGAATGTAATATGTAAAAATTCAAAAACAATTTAACTTAAGGTTGACCTAGACTCGGACTCAAAGAGCACACCCGTAATCAAATATAGGCTAACAAAAAGCAAAATAATTGGCTCAGGGGCCTTCTGGAAACCAACTATATGGGGAAGATGAAGTCCCCACAAGATTGGTTAGCAAAGGTATGAGGATAAGTTACAATGATCTACACGAAATAGCCCTGAATATTCTAAGAACCATTTATTAAGGCAGACACCTTATGAGGTAACTAAGACCATGAACGAATGTTTATCCCAAGTATCACAGGCACATCCCACCTGCAATAACCTATGTAGCTCCCTAGGAAAGGTCACTAAGGCTACCACCTAACAATCAATGGTCAGGAGAATACTTGTAGGTATGACCACACATAAGGGCAGAGTAAACAATCCTAAAGATATGAAGGTGTTAACCAATGAAACCCCCATATACATAGCAATCGAAGGGGTATTGCAAACACCAAAACAAGCAGAGAGGGGTAGTTTCCCTACTTTCCCTGATGCGACCTTGTGCTTAACTCACGTGTTAGAGGAGGATCCCGACACACTGGTTGCAAGAATGGATTCATCACTCTTTAATGACTCCTAAGTTTCATTTTGTGGCCTTGGATAGTTTACTCTCCAATATTAATCCAAGGCCCTAAGCCTATCTAGTGTCGATTCACTATAAAAGAAAAGTGTCTAGCGAATTTTAGATTATGTGTTTCTTTTAGGGTTGTTGCTTAAGTCCAAGGGTAGCGGATGAAACTTTTGTGATGTTTTGACTCTTGACCCAACCAAGCAAATACAATAATGATAATGCAAATAGTTCACTTCGATGAACTCTAGCTATGGGAGGGAGAGATATTTTTTCCTTACAATGGAAAAAATCTTCATAAATCGTCATCGACAACTATTTTCCACTCATAGATTAATCTGAGGACTTTGTGACTAAGGAACAAATATTTATAAATCCTTTCAATAATGTATCCACTAATCAGTTGTCATAGGTGGGTTTTTTGAGTGTATAGGGGGAAGTTGTATATTCTCAAGGTACCACAACATCCTTTATTCCTTGCGGGACAACTAGACTTTCTCTGACTTGGGATCCTCCCAACAGGGTACAAGATCGATCACATGGGGAGTTGGGTCCAAATGCATTGTTGCATGGCCAAGATGTGGGCTCCCAACATTCTCATTTTTCATTTTGAGAAGACAGTTAAGCCACAAGCTACTCCATGTGGTGTAGAGGGAGTTAATCTGACAATAGGCATTCATGTTTTGGTTCCTATTAGAGGTAAACTAGAGTAACAAAACATTCAAGGTCGCCCTTCGAGTCCACTACTAAAAAAATCGGGGGGGAAATAAGGAAGATAGTGAAATTGTGAGGTAGTGGAATATCCCTGGTCATAGGCGAGGACCTTAGGGTGGCACAGGTTGTTGAATTGGATGGTTTTTCCTTAGTGGCTGAGTTTTGTGGTAGATCGGTTTTTGTCTCTGCAATGGGTTCTTGGCTAAAAAATACATGGATGTCGATTCTTGGGTATGTCCCTATCTACCATATGATTTACATGGTTTGTATATGGATTGTATTTAAGGATAAATCCAATGCCACAAAAATTATTTCAAGTCATTGATACCTGGGCAGGTACCTCTTTGCGGCTAAGCCCTGGCACCCTTTATTCAATGCCAAGGAGGAGACGAAGTTGAGATGGCCAACCTGGATCAAGTTATCAAATGTACCTTTGGATTTCTGAAATGAAATTGGGATAAAGGGAATTGGTGAAGTCTTGGGCTCTTTTATTTTGTCGGATGACAAGTACAAAACTTGTGGAGTTTGCACAATTGTCCAAATTCTAGTCGATTTGGATCCTAGAAACGTGCTTTTTGAATCTGTTGAATTGGTGATGGGAGAGATAAAGTACACTCAATCCCTAGATTATGTTAATATTTTGTTTCATTGTCACAAAGTGGGTCATGTTGTGAAGGATTATGTTTACAGTTTCCACCATAAAATTGTTAAATCAGTTGATGAGCATGTTGCAACAAAATAGACAATTTCTGAGGTCTGATCCCATAACAATCATTTGATTCAGCAATGTGATATTTTATCACCTGATCCATGCCAGAAGAAGGCAAGTTTGGAACCTATGCTTATGGTTTCAAAGGACTCTCTTGTAAAATCTCAAATGACCATAATAGGGGAAGTTTCTTTCGAGAAGGATGATTAGGGCCAAGTAAGTCCAGGAAAGGTTTAACAAAGGAAGGTTTATGTGTTGAATTCAACCTCTCCCCTTCACAGTGGATTAATCTGGAGGAGATATGGATTGATAGTGGTCTCAACATGAACTTAATGGGTAATTCAAATCCTTCCCAAACATGTCCTATTGATTCACAAAATGTTATGCATGTAAATGGTTTTCCTTCCGCCAATGGTGTTTCTATTGTTGGGACATTGGTGGGGGAATATCATCATCCCATTATCGAGTCTTTTATGGTGTGTTTTAAATGGAGCTATTCGATACTAGGATACTTGAATCCACTAATATTAGAAGTACCAAAAATCTTAAGTTGGGTGGGTTGGTTTCTTTGTCCTCTTCTTCCAAGAGGGGGCCATACAACCTACATCCTAGACCTTAACCATCAGTTCATTTTCCTTCAGGTGGGTTGGGTTCTAACTTTTACAAAGATACAAGCCCATCCAGAGTGGGCCGAAAATTTACAATCGATCATGCTCAATAGAAGGCTTCTAGTGAGGTCACACAGGGGACACAGTGACTCATTTTAGGGATCCTTAGAGCAGGACGTAGCTCCCTCACACCTTCCTCATAAAATAAAATATTGCTAAATAAATATTCTTAGTATTAATATCAGATATCTCCATCCATATGTACTGATTGAGAGGATCTTTCTTATGAATTTGGGTGTGAGGAGAGATGTTCATTTTTATGTAACATTATATGCCTCCAATCCCTCTACGAGAGAACTTCTTGTTCCACGTGGACCGAAAAACAAATCCTTCAATATTGGGGACCTTACATTCTTCATGCTCCCAACTTTCAAACAATAGAATAATGTCAATGTCACTCAAGATCCAGCTTAGTATAGGCCCTTTACTCCATGGAAAACCATGGTAGTTCCAAAAGAGGATCCAAAATGTCCCAAATATCTATTTATTGTTATATGTTTGGTTTATATCCCTAATAATATCCTTTCAATTCCAAATGACTTCCCATTTCCCTTCCTTCCTAGATTCTTTCATCTTTTGAACTTCCTTCCTTAATTCATCTTGGTCCTATGGAATGAGGTATTCATTGATAAATATTATTGACCCTTTTAAGCTTGGAGTTTTGCTAAGTACACCATATTTATGGTGAGGCCTAGGGGGAAGGGCCAAAAATATTTCCCTCGAGCATCTGGTCAACCTTGATAAGATGGATGTGATTTTTTTCAAGATTTGATGGGCCCTTGCAATCCAATCATTGATGATTTGTTCAAGATGTTCTCAGGATAGAATTTTATGGGAATTCATGTGTTGGGTATTTTAGATGGATTGCTTATGGGGTTCAAAGATAATGTTTTCCTTTAATGGTTTGCTTTATTTACTGAATTGTTTAGTAAATATATATACCATTCTTTCTCACTACTTAATATTTATGGGCCATATTCTGGTCAAGAAGAATATTGGAACAATGTGATGGGTTCATCTTGTATCCAAAAAAATTATTTAATCATTGGTGGAGATTTGAACCTCACCATGGGTCGTAAGGATATTTCGTGTTCCTATTCTAGGGAGGATGTTCTAGCAATTTTTTTCATTAACAAATTGGAACGTGTAGGTCTTGTGGATGCAGAACCTATTGCTCTGATGTCTACCTGGTGAAACAATAGAAAAGAGCCAGATGGTATTTCTAAAAGACTAGATCATTTTTTAATTTACCATAACATCATTTAGAATTCAAGTGTGTTTCATGCATGGCTTGGGAAGGTTAGGTGATTGGACCACTTCGCAATTTACCTTGCAACTGGAAGTTCCTTAGTGAATCCTAGTTCTCCCTTCAAATACAACTCTACATGGGCTAATTTGGAGGAATTGTTTGCTTTAGTCAATTCTAATTGGAAACCCTATTCAATGGATTCAATTAAGACATATGGTGCTCAATTTTTCACCTCGTTGCAGGTTTTGAAACAAGCAGTTGTTAGTTGGGATAAGGAAAGGAGGAAACTCTTGGACAGTGGTATTTTCCAAATTTAAGACGAGTTGGTAGATATTTATAAGAAGGTTCAAGAGGGACATGGAACTCAGGAGTCATTGGATGTTTGTCGTCTCATGGAGTTTAAGCAGTATGTTATTTTCTAGAAGCAAGAAAAAGTGTGGAGGTTTAAAAGTTAGGCACTATAGTTATCATCCAAAGACAAAAACTCAAAGTTCTTTCAAAAAAATTCCAAACATAGATGCAACTTTAATTCAATATGGGAGATAAAATAAGTGGATGGTATCAAGATTTGGGGTTTCCAAAAGCTTGTGATGCTTGGATTCATGCACTTTGAAAACTTATTTAAGGAACCACAACATGCAAAGGATGCATAAATGTTAAATTTTGTATCCTTCGCCCCTAGATTGGTAGAGGAAGAAGTTAATAGAGAGAATTTTCATGAAATTTCAAGGGAGGAACTCCTTGCAACTATTTCTAGCTTCAAAAGGGAAAAAATATCGAGACCAAATGACTGGAATGTGGACTTATACAAACATTTATTTGATATACTTGGGGTGGTTCTTCTCTGTGTTATGGAATATATTCGCAAATCAGGCAGATGTTTGTGAATCATCAACTCAACGTTCCTGACAATGATTCCTAAGACCGATTTCCCAAACTCTTTTGAAGAGTTTAGACCCATTGCTCTTTGCAACATGATCTAAAATATCATGGCTAAAATCATAGCATCCTAGATCAATCTAGTTATGTCAAATGCTATTACTTGAGAGCAATTTGGGTTTATTCGGGGATGACTCATTCACAAAGAAATTGGATGCGCACAAGAGGGCATACATTTGATAAAATCGCTCAAGAAACCTAATTCACTCATTAAAATCAATCTAGCAAAGATCTAGGACTAAATTTTATGGTTATATCTCATACTTCTCCTTCTGCAAGTTGGGTTTGATATTAGTATGGTAAGGTAGATAATGGTGTGTGTTACGTCAGTTTCTTTTGCAATCTTGTTTAATGGGGCAGGTTCTTATTTTTCAACCCAGCTCATGGTCTTCTCCAGGGATGTTTTCTTTCCCCTTACCTCTTCCTGATGGTAGTGGATTGATTGAGAAGAGTTATCTCAGATGTACTATAGTCTCATCGATTCAAAGTCCTTATTATGGGTAGAAATGGTAAACTTACCCCCTTCTATTTGTTGATAACATTCTTATATTTTGTCATTGTTAGGGGGTGAATTCAAGAGTGCTCAAACATATTTTGAACTTGTTTTGTGATGCTTCTATAATGATTGTTAATATAACCAAATCATCCATTTATTTCCCACAACTTGAGGCAAATTTGAGGACCAAAATGTTAAACACATTTAATTTTTTAGAGGGAAATTTGGAGGAGGGGTTTAAATACCTCGGATTTAGACTCAATCCCAACAAATATGGCAGTGCAGATTGGATTTGGCTATTGACAAAAGTGGATAAAAGAATAAACATGTGGTGCATTAGGTGGATTTTGAGGGGCAACCGACTGGTACTTATCAAGTCTATCATAGAAACAATCCCTATATATTGGCATCTTTTGGTCAAGATTCCTAAAAATATTCTGATTCTTTAATTACCTTTGGAAGGGAAATATCGAATATTTGGGTTTGCATATGGTTAGATATAATATTATCTCAAAACCTAAAAATCTAGGAGTATGGGGGCTTAAGGATAGTGTTGTGTTTGGGCAGTCTTTAGTAGCCAAATACCTTTGGGTATTTTTGACCAGGGATAGCCTTTGGAGGCATAATTTTATTGAGAAATTTATTGATCCACTCTCTATTTTTGATTGGGTAAGGAAGGTTAATAAAAATATTCCAACTACTTCGAGTCAATGGTATATGTTAGTACACGTGATCCCTTTAATTGTTAAGAAGATTGCATGGAAATTTGGATCTGGGTTGCATGTTTGGGCAGGGTCCAATGCTATAGTGGGTTGCAGTAATTATGTTTTATTTCCTAGTGAAATCACTAACTATATTAGGAATATTTGGTGAAGTGTACTTCAAATGATTGTTGATCCTTAATCAACTACATTGTGGAGCCAAGGATGGTTAACTACGGGTCGATTGGGTCTTTCAAATAATTGGTTTCCTATCTGGATAAATTCATATATGGGCACAAACATGCTTATATTAATTTGAACATGGAGGAGGATGTGATGGCTTGTGTCTTCAACAACTCAGGGGGAGAATATTATGCAAATCTCAGGTATCTAGTGTCAATGGATGAGTTTGACCCCATTGAGGAGTGGTGGCACAAGAAAATTTGGAAGATCTATTTCCCATCAAAATGCATAATATTTTTAAGGTTAGTTCTCAAGGAAAGGGTTCTTACGTGGGACAGGTTGCAAAGGAGTGGTAAGAAATTTCTTTGTCTATGCTACCTATGTAAATAAGAGGAGGAAATAGACTTTCACTTGTTCCATAATTGTCCTTTCTTAGTTGTTTCTTGGGTAGATATGAGTAGTCAGTTGGACCTTCCTCGTTTGTGGAGAAAAATTTCTTTGAATGAATTTTTTTGGGAATTATGTAACAACCCTCAGTAAAATAAGTGGAGAGATTTTCCACCTCTCGTGGTATGTGGAATACGGATCTCCAGAAACAACATATGTTTTGAAGCTAAAGGGAGACCATATTTCTAGATTTCTCGGCAGGTTCTTGGTATGATGGAATACTTCATAGTTCCAGAAGTGGTGGCCCAGCCTCTGGTCCTCCTCCTGATAGATATATACCAACCTTACCCATGGGTTTTCTTTGATGGGGCATCAAAAGAGAAAGGGAAAATTTGTGGTAGAGGCTTCAATTTTTTTTAATGAAAATAATTTTGTTACAAGGAAAGTTCATAAGATGAGGAATTGTCTTATCTTGAGTAGAAGCTTTTCTTGAAGACTTTTCTTTTATATCCTTTCTCATTTCCCTTTTGATATTTCTTTTCTTTCTTGGGAACTTCTTCTTCATCACTATATGAATTCTTAGCATAAGGAAATTTAGTATAAAAATAACCAGTTTTACCACAATTAAAACACTTTACGTGAAGCATATCTTTGTACTTGCTAGTTCATTTCTTCAATTTCCTTGAGAATTTGGCTATTTATTCATCTTCATACAAATCATCATTGCAGTTGAGGGTTGGCTATCACTTTTTCTTATTCTTTCTTTTCTTCTTGGATGCTTTAAAAGTTGCTTCCTTCTTGGATGGATTATCTTGTTTTGTTCTCATTTCATAAGTTGTAAGTATCCCATGTAGCTCATCAATGCTCAACGTAGTGAGATCTGCTCTTTCTTCTAAGGCTGAAATATTATGATCAAATCTCATTGGAAGATATCTTATTATCTTTTGAATAATAACCTAACCTTTAATTTCTTCTCCCAATCCTTTAATAGAATTCACTATTTCATCAACTCGCAAAAAGTAGGTTGCAATATCTTCATCTTCAATTGCTCAAAATTACCTCTATAGTTTTGAAGCTTGTCCTCCTTGACTTTGGCATCTCCTTCATAGACATTTTGAAGTTTGTCCCACATTTCCTTTGTAGAGTCACAATGCATAACCTTGACATATATTGAATCAACCAGGACACTCAGAATAACATTTGTAGCCCATAAATTGTTTTCATAAATTTTATTTCCATCTTTATCTATTGGGGGAGTGACAAGTTCATTATATCCATCTACTACTTCTTTCCAAACATCAAATCCATGTTGCTGCAAAAAACAAATTCATCCTTCTATTCCAAAAGGCATAGTTCTGCCCATCAAATATTAATGTTCCATTCTTGGTGCACTCCATGATCAAACTTTTAGTGCTTAGATTGTTTCTGAAGAACCAGCTCTGATACCAATTGTTTTACTACGATTTCCATTAGACCAAAACCCGCAAACATTAATCTCTGCCACAATCGCCAGAGTTAGGATCCATGAGAGAGGGTTAACACATGTTGTGAAACTCGC
>SNQJ01S0024518.1:94722-126427 GCA_010110895.2 Picea sitchensis | reverse complement strand
ATTCATACATTGTCAACCCGCAGACATTTGCACTTTGCCTCACTATGACCCATGTACACCTTCACCTTGCCCCACTGCAACCTATGGATAACCTCATAAATATACTCCTTGCTCCACCACAACCTGTAGATAACCTCATAAAGATAGTTCAGTCACCTTCATACTCCTTTCTCTCCTTGACCTCCTTTCTCTTAGGCCAAATTTCCTTTGTTGAGATCGCCAATCCTCCTAGCACAAGTGCAAACCCACTTATGCTAGCTCCATACCATAAACACACACTTGGATGGATGAACAAATGAGAGGTTCTTGATGTGTATTTATACTTTTCTAAGTACCCCCCTTAGTTAAATTTAGGGTCGACTTGTAACTTCTTATTTGCAACAAATTTTCTCCTTTCATTAATTTTGCGGATGACTTGTAACTTCTCAACCTTGAATACGGGGCTTCTTGACCATACTTCTGGTCTTCAACTTTAGGAGGGCATAAATTATCAATCGTGAGGAACCACGTGAAGTACCACCTACCATTGGAAATGACATGACAAGGACTATCCATATACAAGGTTTTTGAATTCATTTGCAATGTTCTTCATCCTCATTTTCCTCAAACAAATTTGGGATTCATGACCATACCCCCAGGGCTTCTAAACCACTTAGCCATATTTCCAGGGATTCTTGTAGACTTCTTCAAAGCGTCTTCCCACGAGGGCCATGCTTAAACCTACGCCATAAAGGGGACCACTTTGGAGACCTATCCAAGTACACCTATCACTTCTAGATGCTTACAAACTTGCTTCAGGGATTCTTCTAGGGTTGACCAAGGTTGACATCAATGACAACCAACTTTCCAACATAAATCTCATGCCAATATCACCAATAATATCCTCCAAATAATATACCCAAAATCACCAAGATATGTATCAAACCATATGCCAATATATGATTTAAACATGTTCCAAGAACTCCAAGATATGCCTCAAATCATATGTCATAACCTCAATATATGCCTCAAGCATATACAAAAATCTTCAAAATATGCCTCAAACCTTGTGCCAAGATTCCAAGATATACCTCAAACCATGTGCCAAAATATACAAGATACAAGCCTCAACCATGTGCCAAAACATGCCTTAAGCATGTGCCAAAAAATCCATAGTATACCTCAAGCATGTACTAATACCTCCAAGATATAACCCTCAAAACATGCATAAAGGCATACCTTTAATCATGAGGAACAACCTAGTGCATGGGATATCTGATATTCATACCTTCTTCAAGTTTAGCACAGATACATGATTCACCCACTATCAACCTGAGAACACCTGTGCTTTGATCTACTACAACCAATGTATACCCTATATGTTATTCGTCCATCTGCAACCTGCATACATACATGCTTCATCCTTCCCCAAACCGCGTATAAACTTAGAAAATTTGTACGGTAACCTCCATACAATTTTCTCTCCTCGACCTCCTTTCTCCTAAGTTAGATTTTCCACCTTGCAGACTTTCTCTTTGCTAAGATCACAAATCCTCCTAGCACAAGTACAGACCCACTTATGCTAGCTCCATTTCACAAACACACTTGCTTGGGTGTAAAATGAGAGGTTCTTGATGTGTATTTATACCCTTCCAAGTAACTTCTTTACTTGATATTTGAGTCGACTAGTAACTTCTTATTTGCAACAATGTTTCTCTTTTACTTCATTTTAGGGCCAACTTGTAACTTCTTTGACCTTAGATCTGGGGCTTCTTGACCATACTTTGGGGCTTCAACTTTAAGAGAGCATAACTTTTTAACCATGAGGAACTACATGGCGTGCCACCTACTGTTGGAAACGAATTGATGAGGACTATCAATCCAATGAGTTTCTTCATTCATTTTTCATGTACTTCATACTCATTTTCTTCAATCAACTTCGGTCTTCATGACCACACCTTCGGGGCTTCTTATCCACTTAACCATATTTTCAAGGCATCTTCTCGTGAGGGACATGCTTAAAGTTACGCCATAAGGGGTCCACTTTAGATACTTCTTCAAATACACCCATCACTTCTAAAGACTTCTAGACTTCTTCTAGGGTTGATATCAATGACAACCAGTTTTCCAACATCTTCATTTTTTTCATCAGCAAGCTTTGTTTCCATGGTTTTGGAGAGAGATTCTTCTTCATCATCAGTATATTCCCTTTATGCATATGGACACTTATTAGAAAAATGTCATTTTCTACCACACTTAAAACATTTGAAGGGTAGCTTACCATTGTATTTGTTGGGCCCTCCTTTTATATTTCTCACAAATTGTGCTTCTTCTATCCTTGATTCACAGCTAGAATAGTCACCATATCTCTCTTCACAAATCTTTTGTAACTTATCCCAAATCTATTTAGATGATGTACACTTCATTACCTTGACATTCTCAAAATCTGGTAGGCCACTCAAGATGACCTCTATTTTATTTTCATTGTTTTCACTTGACTCCTTCCCAGCTTTATTTGTATAACCTACTATGATTGATTCCCAAATACCAAACCCAAAGGCCTGCAAATATATCCTTATTGTTATACTCCATGTTGCATAGTTTGTTCCATCAAATAAAGGAGCTCTATTTTTACGAAGACCTTCCTTACAATCCACATGTGCTCAAGATCTTCCTTCCTGTGGTTATGGGGTGGGGGGGTGAATCAATATAATATAATTTTTAATTTATTTAATTGTTCATAAATCACTCATTAGCCAAGAAACAATAATCACATATAAACTCAAATAATAATGCACAGAGTTTAACATGGAAACCCAATCAGGAAAAAATTGTAAACTTATCTTTACAAATGTCTATAGAAACCAACCTATTGTTACAAATATTGTAGGCACCAACCTACTAGAGACACCAATATCCTTAACTAAGCACCAAATCAGCAATATGTAGGCACCAACCGAATGGAAACACCAATCTCTTCAATTGAGCACCAACTCAACAAGATGTAGGCAACAACCTACTGGAGACACCAATCTCCTCAACTGAGAACCAACTCAATAAGATATGTGTAGAAAACAATCTAAAATATTCATACACAAAGTAATTTTGACTTCACACGCATGCTTCATTCCACAAACAATCCTTCAAACCCTACCAAACCTCATAGCATCATTCCTAAAATGTAATCACTGACTACAACATCCATTGATGACAACATCCACTAAAGGAAACATCCACTAATGACAACATCCACTAACGGAAGAATCCACTGATGAAAACATCCACTGAAGGCAACATCCCAACCTCAAAACAGTGCACACGACAACATCACAAACCTTTAGTTCTTCATAGTGCACCTTGAGAACAAGAAATACCTCAAGAAAATACCTTAGACTTATCTTACACACCTTTAGATCCCATAAAGACACCCCAACACCTTTAGCGCACATTGGATCACTTATTCACACCTCAAACTTGATCTCTTTCTTGGTTGCACTACAAATGAAAAAATATATCCTGTATTTATAATAATTTTGTCCCCACTTTTAGGGCCAACCTGTAAAGACTGGCTGAGATGACCTCAATTTTTTGGCTACATTGTCAAACAAAAAAATTCATATCTCCTCATTCCTAGGAAGTTAGAAGGAATTCCATATATCATTGGAAATTTCTTGGAATAATCTTTCCAACAATATAATTTGTGCTCCCATTTGAGCTAGGTATGTAGGGTAAACATTCCTTCAAATATATGCTATCGAAACTAATCATAAAAAATCCAAAAGTAATACTTTCAATGATCGCCATCTTGCGATATTTATCTTGGACATCTATAGTCTTGTAATATTTTTCTTGGCCATATTTAGGCTCCCCCTGTCTTTGAAATCAATGTCAATAATATTTCCAATAGTATTCCCACATAGGATGAACACCTTTAGTTACCACTCACACAACCAGATCAAATATCAACACATCAATGTTATTACATGGTTAAAACCCTCGAAAAGTGAAACGTTCCACAGCCCCTAAAACCTTCAAAAACCTATGCTCTTATACCAACTTGATCTGAAAATGAAAGGCTTGATTCTCTTTCAAAATGCAAGTGAATTTTGTATGTGCTTGGGTAATAGGATCAAGTTACAAACACATAAAAATTAATGAGATTTTACTTAGTCATGAGCAGCATAAACAGTCATAAGCAACCATCAAAATACACACATTAACACAACAAAATGATAAAGGAGTTCACCCCTCTCTTGGGATACATCTCCTGGTCCATATTCCAATGGATCATTTTCATTAATGCTCAAAGTATCAAAATTAGTTCTTTACAATGCTCAGAATGCGAAATGGATGGATTCAATGGCTCCAGAATGTCCAAAAACCCCTAATTGGGCTCTTCCTATACCTGGTTTGGAAAAAAACTGAGTTGGAATCACTCCCTAGAAGTTTCTCCCAATTCTTTGTTGTCTCTGCTTGCCAAAACACACCCAGAATGACTAAACCTATCTTCTAGGTGTTTCCCATGCCTAAACCTAGCACTCGCGTGCATCCTCACATTCAGGCATTCTGTCGAACAGTTAGCGCATCAGCACCTTATCCGGTAGAGGTGTTGGTCGCATGGGCACCATATGGCCACGTCCCAGTGCCAAACCTGGATTTGTTGCCAAGTTAGCTGACCGTTGATCTGCGACATGGAAACCGTTGGATGGAGTTATTGAAACCCCGTGCTAGTGTTTATGCTATGGTAATCCATGCCAAGTGTCATGTGGTGTGTGGTTAGACCAAGGGTTGGGGCTAAGCCTCGACCCGGACGTCGCCCGACCAAACACCAATGCAAAGTTAAATATATAGTTTGCTATTAAGGGTTAGGAAACATAGTGCAAGCGGGATGGTAGCCCAACCCTTGCCAAGTCACTTGCCACCTGTCCCCAGAGATCGTGGGTTTGACCCCCACGGAATCCAACCCAATTTTTTATAACACGGAGGGGTGCCACGTAGCAGCCCAAGTCTGGGCCACATGGCACCATAACATTGGCCCACGTATACGCCACATCAACCTTTGACAACTCAGAACCTACCACGTTTCATATACAGTACCATGCCACATCATAAGTACGGCCCTACCACGTCAATAGTACAGCCTTTCCACGTCAGCAGTACAACCCTTCCATGTCAGCAGTACAAGCCTGACACGTCAGCATTGTATGGATTGTACAGTCAGCAAAATTTTGTCTGTTTAGAAAAGCGGACAAAATGTGATATCTCTCTCATACGACATCTATTTGAACTCGTTCAAGTTGCATTGTGATCATGAGGATGAGGCCTACGCATGAGTCTGTTTTGAATCAATTACGAGCACTTTGATTTTTGAGCATTTCTTGATCCCCTGGATCACTTCTCCCCATTGGGAAGCTTTTGGACCTCGAAAAGACTACTTTCAGTCTATTTGAAGATGAAGGTATAGTTCCCTCACCTTTCCAACCTCAATCCATTTGGTCTTGCTTGAATTTGTTCCTTTAATACCAACTCGAAGGTATTCCGCATTCCCTCATTTTGAAGTTCTCATCCTCCTGTCAAGGATTGTATCTTCATGCAGTTTTGAAATATATTATGGAAAGAAATCATCTTTGGAAGGAATCTGAACATTCTCTCCTTGATGATCATTCAAAATAGTCTCATACAACCTCAAATTCTCAACATTGACAACTGTATACATTTGCATATAAGGAGGAAAATCCAAATGGAAGGCATTGTTACCAATCTTTTCAAGAATCTTGAAAGGTCCATATCCAATTGGTTTCAGTTTTTTACCTTCTCCTTTAAGCCTCTCTTTGCTAATGTAAAGCCAAACTTCATCTCCAAATTGGAAACTGTGATCAACACGATGTTTGACATGTCTTGTCTTGTACTTGGCTTGGCTCTTTTCCAACTATTCTTGTACCATTTGATGCACCAACTGAATTTGATCAATGAACCTCTTTGCTCTATAAATGTCATATTGACCATCAATAGCAATATCTTTCCCAAAGATAAAATCTAAAGGAGATTTTGGAAATTAACCAAAACATGCCTCAAATGGAGATGTTTGAGTCGAAGACTACTTAGCCCAGTTGTAAGCATGTTGAATGTAGTGTAAGTGCTCATCCCAAAGCTTAGGATGTTTGTTGCAATAACCATGAAGAAGATGCACTATTGTTCTATTCACCACTTATGTTTGACCATCAGTTTGTGGATGAAAAGTGGTGCTCTTTTTCATCTTGGTGTCCATGAGTGCCCATAAAATTGACTAAAAGTTCCCAATAAATCGAGAATCTCGATAAAAAATAATGGATTTAGGCAATCCAAAATGTACCCAAACATGTTGAAAGAACATGCGTGTTGTTTTCTCAACTGTAACCTGCTTCTTACAAGGCATCAAAATACACATTTTGTTGAAACAATCAACCACAACATAAAGATAATCATGATTATTTTTAGACATAGGTAGACCTCCTACAAACTCCATGGAAATGTTTTCCCAAGGACGAGAAGGAACCAGAAATGGAGTATACAAACCCAACTTTCTATTTCTAGTCTTACTTGTATCACATAAAGTACATCCTCTTACATATCTTGAAACACTTTCATTCATTTTAGGCCAATAGAAATACCTTTGCAAATTAGCCATTGTCTTGCCTACACCAAAGTGGCCAACAATAAGAGAAGAATGAACTTTCCTTAGGGTGTTGACTCTTTCACCCTGTGGAATACATAGCTTTCCAAGATGATACAAAATCTTATCATGCACATGGTAATCCAATTCCTAAACTTGGTTAGAATGACACAACGTTGCATAAACCTCTTTAAAATCAACATCTAAAGCATATTGTTCAACATAGCTTTCACGCATGGTAAAATTATGCTTAATAATAATTGAAGTACTAAAAATAGGCCTAGAAAGAATATCAACAACTTTTTTATAAATACCTTTCTTATACCTTATAACCAAATGGAATTGTTGTAGAAAACCCATCCATCTAAAGTGACTTGTTTGTTGCAGCTTTGTTTGTGATTGTAAATATTGCAATGGTTGATTATTTGTGTGAATGATGGTTTCTTTTCCCAACAAATAATGTTTCCATTTTTTCACACTTTGTACCAATGCATACAACTCCTTATAATAATTAGGATAGTTAATCACAACACCATAAAAAGTTTCAAAATGAAAATAAATGGGCTTACCATGTTTCAACAAGACTGCTCCCATTGCATAATTGCTTGCATCTGTTTGGATCTCAAATGGTTGTCTCAAACTAGGAAGTGCAAGAAATGGAGCTGAATTGATGTTCTCCTTCAGTGCCTCAAAATATTTTTGTTGCTTGCATCCCCATTGGAAAACTTATTGGATGCTTGTCACTGCATGTAATGGAGCTGCAATTGAAGAGAAGTTAGCAATAAACTTTCTCCAATATTGGGCTACTCCCAAAAATCTTCTTACCTCTGTCACATTGTTGGGCTTGGGCCAATGCAAAATGACTTTGACCTTGGAAGGATCAATTTTCAGTTCTCCTCCTCCAACAATATCTCCCAAGTAAACAAGTGATGTCTTTCCAAACTCACATTTAGACATCTTCAAAAACAAATTTTCTTTCTTTAAGACATCCAAAACTTTCTTTACATGCATAACATGTTCTTCACGAGATTTTCTAAATATCAAAATTTCATCCAAGTAGACAATCACACGATCATCAAGAAAAGGCCTTAAAACATCATTCATGACTCTCATGAATGTAGTAGGAGCATTACAAACTCCAAATGGCATTACCATCCACTCAAACAAACCTTGCTTTGTTATGAAAGTTGCCTTCCAAGTGTCTCCTTCAACAATCCTAATATGATGATTTCCACTTCTCAAATCCAACTTAGTAAAATACTTAGCATCTTTCAATTGATCAAGCAAATCATCAATTCTAAGAAGAGGATAATGATTATTTACCGTAATCTTGTTCAAGACCCTGGAATCTACACACATCCTCCATGTACCATCTTTCTTTGGGACTAAAACAATTGGTGAAACACATGGCGATGTGTTTGGCATGATGACCCCTTTGTCAAACAACTCTTGGATTTGTTTATTAATTTCAGCATTCTCCATGACTGACATCCTATACATACCAATGTTTAGAAGAGGAAAATCTTGTTGCAATTGTGTCTCATGTTGGATAGCCCTTTTTGGAGGCAATCCTTTTGGTTCCTGAAACATATCATCATATTGGTTAACAACCTCATATAAATCAGATTTCAACTTTGCATCACAACCTTGGAAAGCTTATTTTTCAACATTGGCTTTGGGTTTGATCATCAAGAGGAAAACATTCTTACTAGCATTGACTAATATCTTCATTTGTCCAACATTTACAAGTGACAAATTCAGCTTCTTTGTATGTGCTCTAACAATGTACTCAACTCCATTTTTAAACAAATTATACGCGTTCTCATAACGATGAAATATGTCTCTCCTATCATATAAGTATGGGATTCCCAACACAATACCATAGATATCCATGGGAATGACATCAAGCTCTACCTCATCTATAAAATTTGCAGTGGTGACAAATCTAAGTTTACACCTTCTTGTCACATGCAATTTGGAATTGTCACATATCCATCCTAGAGGGTATGGTTTAGGATCCGGAGTAGTTTCCAATTTTAATTTCTTATCAGTGTCTTCAGATATGATGTTTTCTTGGGATCCAGTATCAAAAAGAGTATCTATCTTGGTATGCTTTGAAATAACCCTTATGTGGAAAAGCTCTATTTTTTTCATGTTGAGTTTCATTGAGGCTACTACTACTTGAAGAACTAGTACTTGCAATAGAACCCTTACTGTGAAAACCCATGGCTGTAATATTTGTTTCATCACCCGAATCAAAACCTAAATCATGTTGTGTAGTTGCAATAGTCTTTGGTTTCCCCTTATGGCTGAACTTTTTGGGTCTCTTTTCAGGATGAAGTTTCCAACAATGGTCTTCATCATGGCCATCTTTTGAACAGTGTTTACATGTGAGTTTCTCTCCCTCTTTCTTGACTGAAGCATTCTTTATTCCATTTCCCTTGAACTTCTTCTTTCCTTTGTCTCCATGAACAAAAGGTTTCTTGTTGCCCTCTTGAGGTTCATTCCTCCACCTTTCTTCCAAATGAGTTGCATGTACACAAACTTCAACTAGACTTGTAGGGTTAAACATAAGTATTGTGTGCCTCAAGTAGTTATGCAATCCTCCAATATATTTGAGTAAAGTTTCTTGAGAAGATAAATATATACCCAAAATCAAAGATCTTCTTCTAAATTCTTGAGTGTAGCTTTGAACACTTTTCCCTTTAGCTTGTCTAAATTATTTCCAATCCATAATAGCTTTCTACATGTATGCTAATGGATAAAATTGTCTTTTAAGTGCAACAATAAAATCATTTAAAGAGGATAAAATGTTACCATGTTTCTTCATGTCCTCTTGAGTTTTGGCTTCCCACCAATGGGTGTTGCACTTTCCAATCTAAGAGAAGCAAGTTGAATCTTAGTTTCATCATCTTTTATCCTTTGTATCCTACAATACACTTCGATATGATGAATCCAGTTATCCAATTTTTCAGAAATTACCTCTCCATTGTACATAGGAAATTCAAACTTAATATCAATCTTAAGCAAAGGATTTTGTAGAGGAATTTTACCATGTTATTTTGGAGCATTTTGAGGTGGTTTTGAAATGGTAGAAGAGGTGGAATATGGAGGTGAAGGAGGTGGAGTATCACCATTCCCTCCATTTTCCTTTGGAGTTTTATCACCACTATCTCCATTGCCCTTTGGAGGGTTTTAGATTTCACCTTGCAACCTTGCATTTATTTCTTCAAATAAAACGTTCACCATCTTTGTCATATCATAGAAAGATTTTCTGAAAGTTTCATCCTCTGAAGTAGGAGTTTCATGACTCTCCTCATGAGCCACACTTGGTGAATATCTCCTTGAAGCTTGAGGTGATTGTGTATTTCTCCTTCTTGAAAGTTGAGAACTTGGCTCTACAAGTTGACCTTCCCCTCTTGTGAGCTTCAACCTTGTAAGCATCAGAAAAAAAACACTTGCAAACAATCAAACCTTCAAAAACCTATGTTCTTATACCAACTTGATCTGAAAATGAAAGGCTTGAGTCTCTTTCAAAATGCAAGTGAATTTTGTATGTGCTTGGGTAATAGGATCAAGTTACAAACACATAACAATTAATGAGTTTTTACTTAATCATGAGAAACATAAATAGTCATAATCATCCATCAAAATACACACATTAACATAGAAAAATGATAAAGGATTCCACCCCTCTCTTGGGCTACATCTCCTGGTCCATCTTCCAATGGATCATTTTCATTAATGCTCGAAGTGTCAAAATCAATGCTTTACAACACTCATAATGATAAATGGATGGCTTCAATGGCTCCAGAACATCCAAAAACCCCTAGTTGGGCTCTTCCTGCACCTGGTTTGGCCAAAACCTGAGTTGGAATCACTCCCTGGAAGTTTCTCCCAATTATTTATTGTCTTTACTCACCAAAACGCTCCCAGAATGACTGAACCTAGATTTTGGGTGTTTCAGGTGCCTAAACCCAGCACTCACGCACATCCCACATATTCAGGTATTATGTCTAACAGTTAGCATGCCATCATCTTATTCGGTGGAGGTGTTGGTCGCATGGGCACCATATGGCCACGTCCCAACGCCAAACCTGGATCCGTTGGCACGTTAACTGACCATTGATCTGCGACGTGGCAACCGTTGTATGGAGTTGTTGAAACCCCACGTTAGTGGTTGTGGTATGGTAATCCACACCAAGGGTCATGTGGTATGTGTTTAGACCAAGGGTCGGGGACAAGCCCTGGCCCGGACATTCCCCGACTAAACACCAATGCAAGTTAAATATATAGTTTGCTATTAAGGGTTAGGAAACATAGTGTGGGCAGGATGGTAGCCTGGCCCTTGCCAAGTCGCTTTCCACCTATCCCCGGAGGTCTTGGGTTCAACCCCCATGGACTCCAACCCAATTTTTTATAACATGGAGGGGTGTCATGTGGCAACGCATGTTTGGGCCATGTGCACCATAACATTGGCCCACGTACATGCCACGTCAACCTCTGACAATGCAACACCTGCCATGTGTCATGTACGGTACCATGCCACATCAGCAGTACATCCCTACCATGTCAGCAGTATGGCCTTGCCACGTTAGCAGTATGACCCTACCACATTAGCAGGACGAACCTGCCATGTCAACATTGTATGGAGTGTACAGACTGTACAGTTAGCAAAATTTTGTTTGTTTGGCAAAGTGGACAGAACATGATATCTCTCTCATATGACCTCTATTTGAACCCATTCAAGTTGTGTTGGGATCGTGAGGATGAGGCCTATGCATGAGTCCGTTTTGAAGCAATTCTAAGCACTTCGATTTTTGAGCAGTTTTTGATCCCCTGGATCACTAGAACATATTGCAATGGTCAGATTACATAACTACGAATGCATTCTAATGCATATTAAAGAAACAAACTTTCACCTAAAGACATATTAGACCAAGTTGAACTTAACTAACTCCTAAGTGTATAAATATCCTAACATGGATACCTATGGTTGGGTGAAAAAAAATTCATACATAGTCAATTTCTTAGATTATCTTATATTAATATAAGATAAGTGCTCTATCATGGTTTACTAATATGAAAAAATAATGTTAATTTTTGTTATTTAAATCTATGTATTATGCATGTTGCATATTATTATGCTTGAATTTGGTCATGTGCATTTAGTTTCCATGATTTTATGTTAATACATGCTTATTTATTTATGCTACATTTTAATTATCATAGTTGTACATGTATTTTATTTAATTATGTTCCTCCTTGATATGCTTACTCAACTAGTATCATGGGGATATGACATTTGAGGGAAGAATTTTGAGAGCCCTCTTTCATGGATACCTATTCTATGGTTGGGAGTGATGGGTGGGATGCCACATTCAAGACTAAATAGAATATTGAGGTGAAGCATGCTAGTGTCTTGTTGGGAAGTTAGAAGGTTGAATCTAGCCAAGTATAAATATTGATGCCTTTTGAAAATTTATAGCATCAAAACTTGTTAATAAAACCAACATGTGGCTTCATTTAATGGATAACCTAAGTGTTATTTCTAGAATTTGACCCTAGACTGCAATAGTGCCAAGCCTAGCACATCTTAGTTATTGCAATGGTTTTTTTTGTGGAAGATGGACTAGGTAAATCTCGTGAGAAAGGAGAAGGGAAGAAATATGGATTTAAAACATATGTTTATCATTGATCAGGGCCATTGGGAATGGATTCTCTTGAAGTATTTCATTGATCAAAAGAAATCAAATCAATTATTAGACGAGCATAGGTAGATGGAAGAGTGAAGGAAAAAATTATGGAAAACACAAACTTCATTATCATATCAGACTTGCATAATCCATAAGAAGAATGTCCATAAACAGAAACTCTTTCTGAGAATGGATGTTATATATCTGAAGGAAATTTACATAAATAGAGTAAGCACACTAACACATTAATGTACAAGAAATATGTGGTGCATCAGTTCCTTTTCCAAATAAGAATAATAATAATCACAATGAAAGTTATAGACTAATAAACCAGATCTTCATATAGCTCTGATGTTGAAATATATCAAGAAGAACTCCCTCAGGTTTACAATTAAAGTATACTCAGGTCTCTGCCCCAAATTCCTCTCTCGGGCCTCTCTCTCCTTGGGTGCTTGATGATGTATAAGAAAACATAATTTTTAATAAAAATTCCAAAAAGTTTTACAAAAATCATAAAACACTAACACCAAACTACTAGCAAACTTTGTCAAAAGTTGCAGAACTAGTCATGACATGTACAAAAATAATATGCGCTGCAAAAATGGGTGCTACGAGAATGAAACTATTTTGGTAGCGCCCCTACTATTGGCCAAATGTCAAAATTTTGATGATGCAAATTTGAGTGCTAACACTAAGAATGTTGTAGGAGCATCACGTCAATGGAGTCTGATTCATGTGCAAAGAGAAGTCTAGAATTGTTGAGGATGTATATTTTATTCATGATGTAGGTCATTTATTTGATTAAAAACCCCCCACACATCATGTGAAGAAAATGTGTCCATGGGAAATAGTGGTCAAATTTGTTTTAACATCATCATGATGTCATTGGACGGACACATAGTGAAAATGCACAGTCACTCCTAACAAGACACTTGACACATATAGGAGACATGAAAACCATTAAAAATAGGAATATCAATGGTGTCTTGGCAGTGTTATCAAAATGTTCTAGTGGGCCAATGGAGGATACAAGAATTATAAAGGTGGGACCTAAGAGGGACACATGGTGAAAATGCATGCTCCCTCTTGAAAAAAACCCTGACACTTTTATGAGGTTAGCATATTATTTGACCATAAAATATTAATGGTTAGTGAGTTCAATTATTAGTGTTGTAAGAGGAGGTGTGGTAGGTAGTGGGGCCTAAGGAAACAATGCATGAAAGGGTTAAAATAACCCTAGAAGATACCATGTGACAAACACATTAACAACCTTGAGAATTCCATATGTTCACCATGTCAACTAACATATGGACACCACATCAACAACTTAACATGTGGGTGTCACATCAACTACCAAATTGAAAAAAATCCAAGACCAAAAAATTAATCCAGCCATAATTTTCATGTTCATACCCTAGTTGAAATGAAATTTGAGTGGGAGTTATGCAATGATTAATTTTTTTTCTTTAAGGACAATTTCTTAGTTGGACCCAAAATTGAAGATAATATGAGTATTCCCTTTCAAAAATGAAGGGCATAGAAGTCAATGAAATGACACAACCGATATAGTGAAGGGTTCTTTTAGTACCCATTAAGGGTCCCGACTTAAGTTTGGAATCAATCTTTAAAAGAGTTAAAAGAATTAGTGAAATTAGTGAAGATGCTTAAACCTCACTATTTTTGGACCAACACAATGCATAAGAGGTCAAATTTGGATGAAAAGTGTCCCAAGATGGTGAATATGGAAAAAAAAAATCATCAATATTTTCATATCACTTAATTATAGGTAACATTATCTTAGTGAAAATTTCTAGATTTTCAGTGTTGGGAAAATAGAATTTTGAACTTATTTTACACAATATTGGGTCTAGTGTAAAAATGATAAGTTACCATATTTTGAGAGATGTAAAAGGGGAATGGAACAATAGATCATTGAGATGAAATTTATTGAGTACTCATAACTAGGAATATTATTATCACCTAATAAAAATGTTTTGCTTCTTCTTTATCAATTATCATTTACTTGTGGAAAAAATTGGTCTTTAACCTTATGCACAAGAAGAGAAGAAAAAACATGGTGAGATGATAACTTCTAGATATGATAAAAAAATAAGAAATAGTATAGGTGTTAGAAATATAATTAAAGGAGAATATAACTGATGATTAAATTTATGAAAAGGTACTTCATATTTCTCTAAAACACTAATAGGATAGAGCCTTTAGTGTTGATTTAATTAAACAAATGTCAATGTGGATGACCCCCAGGTCCCAAAAGTGCCTTAAACTTGGAAGAAATTTTATTTGATGAAAATATGTGTATATAAGAGGAATAATTAATCCTTAAGGATTGCAAATATTACCTTAGTGGATCATGCATGGAGATGTGGAAGCATTACTTCATGTGCAAAACTACAATAGTTTGAGATGATTCTTAATAAGAGTGTTGAATGATGGACATAAGGTGTGGCTATATTTGTAATGTATGAGATTCACAATTAATCGATACTCACATATGCCTAACCAGTAGGAGGTGCATTTTTCAATTCACTTTGTGTTTCATTCATACTTGACTCCTTTATGATAATAAAATACTATCAAGAACTTCTATAACGTGATGCACCACCTTCATGGATTAATCATTACTTTATCCTAGAGATGGGACCTCTTTAGGATGGTAACTCTTATGTGGGATATTTAGGTTCCTTCATTCCCCTAGTATCTAGCCCTTGGTCACTAGTTTGGTTCACTTTGACCCTCAAGGCACCCCTTTGGTGTAATTCCTAACTTCATGAGTCCAATTAGGGCACAAACCCCTAGTTGCGTCCATGGTCACTTAGGACACCTCATTTCAATTGAATTGTAGTGGAAATCCATTTTGACTTGCTATTATGGGGTAAACCTAAGTCCAACCTCATTAATCCTACTTGATTTCTTGATAGGAAGCGTATTAGATGTTCCCTAGGTACCACAACTATGGATTCATGCCACAAATAATAGAGAGTCATTTTAGGCCAAAACATCCATGGCACTATATTACCAAACCCACGACACTAAGTCAATAGGAATGATATGATGATCATAGTCTCAGATTTCCAATGGATAACCTAATGTTCACATATGTCTTTAGGCCATAATGTTGCATGTGTATACCATTCAATTCCACCTTGTAATATATCTTGAACTCTTGAACTCTTCCAATATATTTTATCATTAAAAATCCTAATTTATAGGGACACACTCTAGTTGGTGATCAAACTACTTCCACCTACTTTCACCTATCATCTTTGGTACCTTTGAATGGATATATTGTGTCTATCTTGGTTCTAAATTCGTAGGTTCAATTCATTCATCCTAGAGCATCATCATTGTCTTAGTTCCACTAATATCTTAGATGTTTCAAATCTACAACCTCGAGGGAGGTTTCATCATAGCTAGGGAAAGAGAAGTATCATACCCCTTAAGGGAACTATGCTCTCTCTACTCTATATTTCCATTGAATATATTTATAATAGTAGATATATTTTTTGAATGATTATTCTTATATAGATATATTTTTATTAGAAATCTAGTCAAGTCTTGTCTTGTAGGAAATTTGAACTACATGTGTGGGATCTTCTAGGATATGAATCACTTTTGCAGGACTATCACAACTCTCCTCTTCAACCCAAGGAGCCTCAACACCTACATCAATTGATTTTGTATGATTTCTTCCCATTGTTCTCTTTTCATTTCCAACACTAGGGTTATTAAATTAATTGTCATTAATTAACCCTAATTAGTTGGATCACTTTCATAATCTAATTTTTTAGTAAAACCTGATTTGAAACCTAAATGAAGTACATTAATAAAATATATCCATAGTTTAACATAAATAACATCTTAAGATCATAATTAACATAGTTTCCTTCCCATCCTCTTTATTTTTGCTTCGCTTACCCTAGGTTTTCTTAGTTTGGCCCTCAAATCAAGTAACAACTCCACTCTCCTATTTTCCCATATTATAAGTCTGTGTGTGTGTAATTGAGTGGTCTTCCATTCCTTCTATCCATAGGGCCTAGATCTTCTTCTTCCCTCTGTCTCGGACACTCATTTTCTGAATGAGGTTCCTGACAACACAAACACCATGGTGATCCCTCCATGTTGACCATCCCAACAAGATTCAAGGTGTCAAGTGCCTTTTCCTCTTGTGGTAGTATTTTTTTCCACCCTATGATTTCCCTCTTTTGTCTGTTAAACTGAGGTTTTGGAGCAGGATGATGTCTCTCCAAAGTTTTCAACATGTTCGTGATCTAATTTTGACTCTGGATTAATTGAGCATTCATTTGATCAAACTTTTGAGCCAAGAGTGTGATTGGATCATGTACATTGTTGGTTGAAGTCTTTGTCTTGGGTTCTACTCTGGTACGAGGGAACTGAAATGGCTTAATCTTTGAGTTGATAAGATGTTCTTCAATCTGCGCACTATACTCTTTGGCCTTTGCCAAATTTTCAGGCATCTTTTCCTTCAAAATAAAACCAAATTGTCCTTCAAAAGCATTCAAATAAAGAAGGATAAAATTTTCCTATGGCGAGCATAAGTCCTTTGGGATATGACTATGCAAGCTAACAAATCTGGCATCAAATTCCTTCACTGTTTCATTATCTTTCTTTCTAATTTGGTTGAATTGCATCAATATCATTTTGTTGTCCCTCTTTGTTGTCCATCTACCTTTGAACAACTTAACTAGTACTTCATTGCAACATATTCATTGTTCTATATTGTTATCTTCCATGGCCACACCAACAACATCAATATGCTCTTAGGGTGTAACAACATTGTTTCCGATGAACTTGGGCAACCACTTGTGAGACTCTTTGGGTATGGTATTGGGATACCCATGGATGGTGGCCATATTCAATGGCTTGTAAAGGATGTCAGCCCAAGGATGAGCCATTGGACTGAGGGGAAGGTTACCTTGAAATAAGTTTTTGACAATGGTTGAATTACGAGGAGGTATTCTTCAATAAACCTTAGAAGGCTCAAACCTTCCTTATGGAAGGGTCTTTGGGAAAGATGGGTTCTTAGGTTTTGGAGTCGCTAGATCAACTTTATGAAAATCTCATCAAATTGAAAAGGGAACTTCCCTCAATTGGAGTCACCAAGAGAGATATGGGTAAACACTTTGGGATATACTTGCCAAGTGTTGTTATAGGGTCGAAAAGGATTCAAAATTCTCCCCAACAACGACGCCAAAAAATTTATTTCACAATTTATAGTTTAGGCAAATCCCAACCCAAGAAAAAAATGTGTGACATAACTTGGGACACCTATCATTGTGACCTCAATAGATATCCCCCTCATTTTAGTGAGGGACAAGTCCAACACAAGGGAGGCTTCTCGGGTGACCTTAAGGGGAACGCAAGGGGAGAAGCAAATATCTAGAAGAAAACCATTATAGGTCAAGGTCTAAGATGAACTTGAGGTTTGAGGAGGAAGTCTTTGGAGTTGGTAAATGGTTTCCAAGGTTGTGTACCTGCAAAACAGTGTCATGGAAACCAAAACTAGATCAAATATGATGATATAAGCCTCAATACAAGTGGGGAATCAACAAGAAACCTTGTTGTCCAAAAATTGTAGCAGTAAGGAAATATATATCAGAAATGAAGAAGTTATAATAGTTGCAAATTAAACCATCAAAATCAAGTATATGATATTGGAAAATAAAGCTTGCAACTAATACACAATGTTCCAATGTTTATAAGACCAAGACTTTGATGACAAATAAGGGATGTTAATGAGGGTTATCAACAATTATTTATGATATCCCAATGGATATAGAAAAATTTTTCTACAACAACAAGTTCTAGCCACTAAAATTAGCAAGTAAACCACCCAATCAATAGCTTATTACCAATAGAACAATTATCACAGCTTACAAGTAATTTTTAGGAGTAGAAAAGTTCAAAAAGAGTATGAAAGAGTGAGTTTGTTGCAGCCCTAGTGGTTGTAGCTTAATTTTTTTTACAATAGCACGGACACTTAAAAAATCAAGACGCCCTTAGGGGGAAAGATAGCCAATAGCATGTAGAATTTAAATCCAACCTTGAACAATTCAATCTCTTAATTTTCATGTTTACCAATGCAGAAATATTCAATATCCAATGCAAATAGTGCCTTATCTATTGGGTTAATGGAGTCTCTTTCTTGGTCAGAACCAAGTTAAGATAGGGTTTGATGAACTTCTAGGGGTTTAAACCCTCTTACTCCCTAGATAAAATAAACCCTAGCAAGGTTTTGCTACAAGGGTGTAGACCCTCTTACTTCTTGTAGAAATCCTTAAGCCTTTTCAAGGACAATAGAAGAAATTTCCTTGATGGAGGGTGTATGCCCTTATACTCCTCCTAGGGTTTGATAGTATGATCTTGAAATTAAGAAAAAAACACAAAATTGTAGAAATTCCTTACCTAATCCAATAAATAGCATGAAAAACCCTTGCTTATCAAATATATAACAACAATTTGATAAGAAGAAGCATCCAAGAGAAGTCGCTAGCCTTTATTCCACCAATAAACAATTATTCCATTCATTTTTTCACAAGAGAAAAGAGATATTGAATTGCCCAAGAGGGCTGAAATTGTAGTTCAAGAAATATTTTCCAAGTGATGAGTTCTGATTTGTGATAAATGACTCGCCTCATATTTATATGAGGAAAAGAAAGCCCTAGTTTATCCACTTTACAATTAAATTCATGATTTTAGGTCTAAAACCTAAGTTACAATTCTTAGTTGAGAAAACGCCTTGATTTTTGTTCCCACATAGGCTTACAAATGACCAAAAATAACAAATGATGGGATGTTAAACCATAAAATTCCTCTCCAAGGTGGAACGTGCGATGGAAAATCCTCCAAAGGCTAGGACGTCAAGCTAGAAGAGTGTCACATCATCCCCAAATCAAGCAATAGAGTGGGGCTTCACACCCACGACATCACCAAATGTGCCAAAATAGTAAAATGTCCCCTCAAGGTATGATGTTGTGATCCAAGAAGAGGACATTTGGGAATAGGAGGGTGATGTCACCCCTTCTTCATGTCTCTAGGCCATGTCCAAGTGCTAAATACTTCATCTCAAGTGCAATGTTCATCTTTCAATCCCTCCAATGAGTGGGGCGTTGCATCCATCCAATGGGATTTCAAGCCCCTATGAAGGTCCAAGTGGTTTATCCCCTTCATGAATGTCTTCCATGGGTAAGGTCCTACATAGAAAAGAAAATACGCCCTCCAAGGGTCCACAAGTCACATGTATCATGCCAAGTAAGCCACATTTAATAAAATAATCATCCAAACACGTGCATTAAATGCCCCCTTTTCAAACTAAACAAATGCTCAAAGACCTTATAATTTTTTCCAAATTTAAGTATGAGAGGGTTTTCATGGTGCCCTATTGGGTAGGCCAATCCCCAGGTCAAGGAGTGTTTCACAAGAAGACCCTCTCTAAGTGATGTAGTGAGTACAAGTTGGATTGGGGTATGACTTTTGGGAATGGGGTTCTTGACATATCAAGGGCTCATAATGTCTCATCTATGGATGCCTTTGTGGAGGGTGTGTTGCATCCTTTGTTTGTAATTCAACATTTTTTTGAGCCCTTTTATTTGCCTTTAATTTATTATGGTCCGAACATTGAGTGCTATGTGCAATGGAAAGTAAAGAGCATCGCAATGTCACTTGAAGTTAGGAACACATCGAGTGCCATATGCACTAGAAATTAAAATACATCACAAATGCATTCCCCCAATAAGAGGTACATTATTTAATTATTTGTTTTCTTTTTACACGTCCTTCATTTTTATGGAGAAGTGTTTCATTGTTCTCAAGACCTTAGGGTGAGCATCTAGAAGGATAATTTATGGATTTTAACTTTTTACAATACCTCTGGTCCTTTAGCTCCTTCTTCCCATGAAATGAGGTACAATCCCTTCTTGGAGTCAATCAACCCAAAAGGTGAGGAAATGGAGGGGAAAGAGGTGTGAAAAGTGATAAGTATGATCGATAATGGTATGATGACCCTTCAAGGAGACCCCCTAGTAGCAACCCTTTTCTTGAGGGTGACCCACTTGCTAGGAAACCATGTCAACCACAGAGGTGAAATAAGGAAAAAGGTATAATTTCCAATCATACGTTCTATAATCAATAAAGGACCCTTTGCAACATGCTCAAATTATTCAATTATTAAAGCGACACTTACCATGAGACCTGTTGCGCTTTGTGAATTGGGTTGGTGTGTCAGATGTCGTTATGTTGTTGATGATGAATGGTGATGTGTGGTGGTGAGGAGGGGCCCTGGTTTGATCAATGTGGGATTGGTTGGTCATCTGGATCTCGGCACTATGTTTCTTCTACATGTGGGCCTTGAGACATCATCTCCTTAGTTACCCATAGAATGGGGGGGTAACAAGCCCCATTGTAGTTGCACAAAGGGCCAAGCATGAAGGCCTAGGATTCAATGGAAGAGTGGAAAATCCCATGATCATGAATACCTCTTTTGTGAAGGATGAAGACATGTCGTAGTTGGCTTGCTCATCAAAAGAGAGAGAAATGACAAATGAAGGTGGAATCCAACTACCACCTCATCCTTCTTATAGAAGATTGAAGAAGGGTGGCGATGAGAAGAGCTTGAATACTCATCTTGCACCATCACTGAGAAGAAGAAACAAGTCAATTGGCTATGGAAAGAAGGAGAATAATACCAAGAATTCTACCTCAAATAAGACATCCCTTGTTTGACATTGTTGCAAGAAGAGAGGTCATATCATTGTGATTTGTTAGTACACAAGGGAATGTTATATCTATGCAAAGAAAGGCCATCAGGTGGCATCTTGTTGGGATAAGAAAGACACATGCCACATGAAAAATTGCTTTTAGAGGAGGAATGGAAAGAATACTTCTCCATACCAACAACAAACTCAGAGGCACATGGAGAGGAGGAGTGTATTAGGCAGTCCTTATAGCAACAACATGAACTTTTTTCACCATTGCAAGTTGAGTGCATAGTGGGAAGTGAAGTGTTGACATATTCACCCAGAGCTTCACCCTAGATACCTCACATCTAGGAGGAGAGTGTGGAAAGTGAAGCCTAACATATATGGAGAGTTGTCTACATATCCAACTCAAGGAGAAGAAGTTGTCCAAGGAGAGATAGAAGCATAAGAGGTATACATCACCATCAAAGAGGACAGTGGGTGGATTCCAACCACCAAGGCAACTCCATTCCATTTTCTACCTACAATATTCCAAAATATTTTTTCCTTCCTGAAGATGTACCAAATATTGATGCACAGGGGTCAATAACCTTGGAGGGAGGAGTTCTTGAGAACTCTATGACATGCTTGCAAGCATGTGCATGCACTAGAGAGTTGTTTCCATGCTGGGAAGTAATTGATCTTAGCAAGAAAAGGTAGGCCAAACTTCCTTCTGAGGCATTGATGCATGATGACATAGCTTGTCAAGGTCACATTAAACATGGATCATAATTCAACTTGGTTTCATTAGCTACCAAGATGGACTATCTCCAAGACTAGAGGGAGATGGGAATGGATGTTGAGTCCAGAGTTCAGATCTGGAGATTGCTCAGAGTTGAGAGTCACTAAGAAAACATGTGTATTATGGGAACAAGAAAGCTGGATTTGTAGCCAGGACTAGAGCTAATAGCTAGAACAACAAGCCAGAGTGAGAGCCATGTTCTAGAGAAGCAAACAAAAGCTACATTGATCTAGATTTTTTTCCTTAAGATTTTTTAGAACAAAAAGCCTCTCAATGGGGCGTGTGGTCCGAAATGGATCTAAACTGATGAATGGGTGTAAAACTCAGTACTTGTAAGAGAGATTTAGAAATTTATAAAGGTTAGCAAACATTTTAAACCAATGGCTATGTAAATTTGAATAAGACAAATGAAGATGAGAGGGAAAAGTGAATCATTTAAAAGATAAATAAAATAAAATAGGAGAGAAGGTTGAGGAAGGGTAAAAAAAAGGTTATGGTTGTTGGCATTCCCCTTACCCCAAATCTCCCTATCTCTTCCATTTTTTTCACTCTCAAAGGGTGTTTTTGGCCAAGGGAGAAATAAGCATAGAGAGCCAAGATTTTCATGTATTGAGGATTGTAAAACATTGAGCCACATTTGAAGTTGGTTTTCCCATTTGGTTTTCCAGGGTAAATATGGTGTCCATTGTGTCTTGAATTAGTCTAAGTTTTTAGTGTGATTGTGTTATGGAAATTCATTTTTTAATGGATTTCAATGAATAATGAGAGTGTAAATGAGATGGATATGTGAATAAACTTGTGGATTTACTTCAGTAATGGTTTTCTTTGTCTAATAGAGAGTATAAAAAATATATTTTTACCACCGTTGAATGCATTTCTAGGCCCAGAGATCGATGATTGTCATCTTAGAGTTGTTGCAACTCTGTAAGAGTTTCTATTTTGGTTTAATTTTGGTCGTTGGGTGAATTTATCCTTCTGATAGACTCAAAATCCCCCCACACTCTACAATCTCACTCACCTGGTAAATTTGTACTATTGTTGGGCTTATTTCTCCTTGCTTGGGTCAATTTCCCTTACCCCGGTAGTTTCTCCCTCACCCACAGGTAAAACAAGCCATACATTGCCGCAAATATTCCCTCTCTATGTCCCTAGGTGATTACATTGTTTTGCTGAGTCAATTATTAATTTTCTAGGCATTTTTCTCTCCCCATATTGTAATTATGTTTACCTAGGTGACTCAACACAATTTTTGGGTTGATTCCTTACATCCCTTGATCAACTTCTTTTGGTCGGTCGAATTGATGTAGGTTCCCATAGCTAGTGAAGTATTGTTGGCTACCCAACTGGCACTTTGTTTTGCATTGTCAATTGAAATACAAAATCATCTTTTACTCACTGCCCAGTATGTGTATTCGTCAGATTGACAGATATTTTGTAAAAGTGTGTTGTTTTAATGCTAGTCAGTTTTCATTTTATTCTTCCTTATCATTTTAATGAGAGTATGTTTTTGTGTGATTTAATGATTGTATTCCCTCTTTAATTTCATGACTTCAAAGCATGAAATTAAAGTCTTTTTTTCATGAAAATCGTTGGATAAAAGGTTATCGTTTTGTCCCCACTAATCTGATGTACAGGAAGAAGGTCTTTGAATTATGTTTTGTTTGAAGGCTCAACAACCTAAGTATAATTCATTTCCCTAAAGCTAAAACTTCAATTTAAAAGTAAAGGTATGAGATTGATTTAAATAAACTTCTTAAACATATAATGAGGGTTGAGCTTAAACTAAACTTTGTTGAAGACTAAGACAAACTAATGAAACATGGTTTTATTAAAACCTACCCCTCTCTAAACAATATCAGCATATCTTTCGATCTTTCCAATCCCAATCGCGACATGTTCTTCAATGATATTCCTATACCTCATCCCGACCTTTTGATTGTCTACAAAATCATTACTTTTATCACATTAAGGTCCTCGAATTCAGGTCAAGGGTTCGCGGCAGGCTGTGAGGATTACATGATTCTGTCTATTTCGAACCCTTCTATCCTTTGTTCTACGGGAGGTAATCAATATTTCAAATGTTCGATGGTGCTAAGACGTCCTCACCTCCTCCAGTTTTCGTTTGTCATCAGGTATGTCAATTCGACCTCCTTTGTTACTTATGGGTTTAGCTTGTTGCGTCTACAGTGTTCTCACCTTCACAAAATATACACGTCTCTTTTCTCATCCACCTTAGTTGCTAACCCTTCCCAAAATATTATGGCCCATGTAGTTAGAGTAGAGCCAAACAAGTTGAAAACGTTTCTAACTTATGATGATGCAACTGATAGGCTCCCGCGGGTTAGTTGGTTAGGGATTGTACAATCGTTTAAGGGATTCAACATAGAAGTGGCCAGAGCATTTTCCAAGAATAGAAATGGTATAACCAAGATTAAGGTTGGGGATGTCCAGTTGTAGGTTGATGAGGAATTTATTTCTCAAGCCACGAGTCTTCCTCGATTAGGAGATAAGTGGTTCAAAAACATGAAAGTGAAAAGTATATCGTGGAAGTCTTTGTTGGAATCAAAGCATTCACGATACCACATTAAGGGTATGCCATTAGAACTCTTTCATAACATATGGCACAGTATCTTGTTAATAATTAAACAGTGTATTACTTGTGAGGGACGCTACGGTCTTGTTTTCTATTTCCACATACGGGTTTCATTTAAACCTACACTTGTATGAACACAGAAGTCTGCAAAAAATGTCAAAAATTTACCAGGGGCCGATTCAAAACCCCGAAACCAGTCTGTTTCATCATGGTCTCATTCGTACCTTAGTTGAATTTCATCTTACTAGTACAAGGGACAATTGGGAAAGCTTTATGGTAAGAAATCGATGCTTGCCTCAACATAATGACCCTATTATCGATTTAACTCAAGGCCATTGAAGACTCCTTGTCTCCTTAGATTTTTCCCCAGGAGGTTCATATTGAGATCCAACTGCATAATTATCTAATTACTTCATTCGATGGCCAAACAGACGTAATACCTGTAGCATGAATGACAAGGAAAAGAAGAGGGTTTGTTCCCAAAAGGTCTTTAGAAATAGTCCTTAGCCGGTTAAAGAACCAGTGGTTGGGTTATGTTGATCATCAGACACAACCCATGTATCCAAAGATTGATGACAAACCCAAGGAGAAGGGGAAACGAACAAGGCAATTACAAGATGTCTGTGAAATTGATTTTAAGAATAAACGAGCCGATCGCATTTTGTCCAAAATGATTAGAAATAAATATAGGCAAAAGGAAATCCCAATTCAAACGATAACAATATAAGATAAAGATTCTTCTGAAAACACAAGTGCATATTGTGAAGAAGACAGAGATATTCAATATGACTTTGTTTCAAATCTACCTCCTTTACTTTAGAATTGTGAAGGGTTCTCAAGCATTCAAGTTGATTTAAAATCCAAACATGTGCAAGAAAAACCCTTGAAAGCAGACCAACAACAATCGATCCCAAATTTGGAACCTGAGTGTTGTCGTGACTGCCTAACATGGGCTCAAAGGTATTAGGTGATGTCCCATATTTACAAATGTGCCTCAACTAGGTAATGAGGAAAAATAGGGAACTTGAAAGGGATAATCAGAAATTGAAAATTGAAACAGAGCAAAGCATGTCTCGGGCAAGTAAAAATCCCAGAAGCTCTGGAGATATTATCATTAAAAAATCAACAAATGTCAATATTACCATTAGATCATAAATGCACGCATCTTCATTTTCGAATGCTTAATTTGGGTAATGAGATTTATGGCTTTATTTCTCTTGAATTTGTTTTGTTTAGCATTAGTTGTTTTGCTTTTATGATTGTTTTCTAGACTAGCTACAGAATCATAGATTATGTAACCAGTCTTAATTTAGTTGATATGATTTCTAATTAAATTTTATTTTTTATTTTCAGGTCTCTAAATAAACTGAAAGATGCCATATGCGCTACCTGGCTAGTGGATATCATGGGGTGTTTTGTTTTCTATTAGCAATAGAATCTATTTCAAAACACTAGGTGAAATATGCTTTTGGGTTGTCATAACAAACTTTGTATAAGTTGTTACAAACATTGTTATTGTAAACTTAGACTAGGATTGGATATTCCAACCACTCTATTTTTAAAAGATTTACCTCTATCCTGTGGATATGAGAGTTGATCACTGTTTTTTTTAAATACTTGTTTTGTTTTAAAATCAAAGACATGGTGAAAACTCTAGGATAATGGATCAGGACTTATTTTGAAGGATATGGAACAATACATTGGTTAAGGATTTTTCCCTGTGAGTCTAATGGTTTTGTTTTCACTATAATATATGTCATTATGGTTCATATTCTTCTAGTGATTAATCATGGATTGATTAAAACTCATCTTTAGTCTATTTTGTCAATAGATTGTTAATTGCTATTATCTATATATATTAATTATGTCAACTTTTAATAGTTCATTGTCCCAAATTGTTTAGGTCCTTGTGATTGTATTATTTTGATGTAAATATTAAATTATATTGAGTTTATTCATGTACTTTGAATTTCCAATGACTTAATTGTTCAATTGAAATTCTTTTATTATTGTCAATGGCCTAGCATATCTTCACAAAGGATCAGATTTTAAAAAATTGTTCTTTCTGCATCATAAGTGAGATTTTAATTGTCATTCGAAGTGACTTTCTTCGGGCACTTTCATAATCTTGGAATTTCACAACCCTCTGCCATAGATTTCTCTAAACAAACAGGTTGTTGAAGCTTTATACAGGAAGGAACAATCAAAAAATTTCTTGAAATAATGGCCAAATTTAGGTTAGTGATTTTCTCTTTTCGTTGTTTTGATTTATAGTTTTTTTTTTTATGAATGTAAATTAACATTTAAGCTTAAATACTTATTTTATTTAAGTTAAAACATTATCATTTACATTCATTTCTTTCTCTTTTAGTTTCAAAGTTAAAATTAGATTAGTAGTATGTTCTAGATCTATTTACATTTTGCCTAAGATTTGGTTTTCTTGTAAAACCTAAGTTTTCAAGGTTTCTCGTCAATCTTGCACCTGTTTATTTGTATACTTTGTATATAAAGAATGTGAGTAGTGAATGTATATAGTATATCTTCGTTAATGAATAGTTAGTTATTTTATTTTCGTAGTTTATATTAGATCCCTTTATCGGCTAACGGAGTCATTAAACCCGTCAGGGTGAGTTACTTTAAACGAATCAGGTTAACTTCGACAACCTCGGACCAGACTTCCCCTCCATTTGATGAGCAATCACATATGTCTGTCAACAAATGGAGCTAGAAGGATGGCCTGAAAACTATTAATGGCATGTGGAGGATGAAAAACACCTCCTAACAATCTCTCTCTAGTTAAAGCTTGTAGTCGCTCAGACTCCATTGTTGTATCTAACACAACCACTACATCTGAAATCGAGCATGTTATTCCACTTGAACAACATTCTCCAACCATTATTTTTGAACCTACGACACCTCTCCCTCAGAGGACTGACTTACATGAGATACTCCATAAATCCCACCAATCAGTAATAAGAATTCACGATACTTTGGCAAGACTCAGAGAGTTGGGTGATCAATTGTATCAACCTATTAATTATTTTGATCAACAAGAAGATCCTCCTGTCACTGGTACACCAAATTACATGTTGCACGATAGTTTTTATCAATCTAAAACCGATATTGCAGTTGGAGTTGTTAATCCCTTGTATCAAGATCAGTTGGAAACAGGGGTACCACAATCACCACACACCAAAACGCTTATTCTAAGTACTAGAGGATATGGTCTTTCTCCTTCACCACCCGATCCTTCTCCACCTCCATCAAGAGGAGAATCCTTTGACGAAGAAATTTCATCTTCTAAACAATCTCAAACTTCAAATAACTCACAAACTTCAACCCAGATGGATAATCAAAATAATCTTGCATGGCCTTGGATTGACCAAGATGTTGTTTCCATACCAGGACCACAACATCCTTTACCTAGCATCCTGAAAAATGGTTACCTAAGTTTGACCTTGATTCCAAAAAAACAGTTGAAGATCATATAAAAAAAATTATGTTGGTTGTTAGGCTTAGAAATGTAGAACATGAAGACGTCGTGTGCAGGATTTTTCCTTATACCTTTGAGGGAAATGCCTCCACATGGTTCTTCGTGCAACAACCTCAAACTATAGATTCTTGGGATAGATTTGAAACCTTTTTTTTAGAAAAATCTGGAGATGAAAAATCCCCTGAAGTCTTATAAGTTATGGAGCTATCAAGTATGAAGATGAATCACAAGGAAAAAGTTAAAGATTTTAACCAGAGATTTATTACTCTCAAAAATAAGATCCCTGTAGACTCTGTGCCCGCAGAAAATTTAATTGTTGCTTATTATGTTTAAGCTTTACATTATACTACGGCAATGTGGGTTAAAATATCCAAAAAGAATACTTTGTTAGAGGATTTTGAAGAATTTGTTCTCATTGAAAAGGATATGCTTAGCTTGAAAGATAATATAAATCTTGAAGTTGAATCAACTTATTCCTCCAAGAAGAAGATAGAAATTCTCACTAAACCACCTTCCAATAAGAAAGATAGGGAACCCATAGATATGGAAAGCCTGCAAAAATCCTTTCAAAAGTTATCCAACCAGGTTGTATATCTGAAAAGAGTCGTAGAAGAAGGATCTTCTAGCAAAGAAATTTATCGAACTCATTTTAGAAGACCCCCTCATAATCCTCCCAATAAGCCAACCCCTCCGGCTGAAGGTATGAGTTTAGAAGGATTACCCATGCTATACAAGCCTTATTAGCTGGAGTTGATAATACTTTTGATATTACATCCGAGCAATAAAATGAGGTAGAAAATGAGGAGGAGGGAACACCCAATGAAGAAGATTCGTCCCCTCCAAATTTCAGACATTTTTGGGATAGCATTTTTCATGCCAACTTTGAAACCATGCATAATAATCAACATCTATATAACACTCATAGCAGAGATCAGCCAAAAGATCAAAATAAATCTGCATCAGATGCAAACAAAAATGCAACATCAAAACAAAACAAAAAAATGGCTGAAACATCGAAGAGTTTTTCTCTCTTTGATCCAGACTACGATCCTATTGAGGATTTTAAGAGGTTAAAAGAAAATATATCGATCTATGAGCTACTCAAGTTCCCTTACATCCAGTAGAAAATGTTCCAGAGTATAGCTGAAAACAACAATAAGAAAATTGTTCCGGACAAAAGTGTCATTGAAAACAACAATAAGAAGAAGGATGCTCCAGAAAAAAGTGTAGTTGAAAAAAACAATAAGAAGAAGGATGCTCCAGAAAAAAGTGTAGCAAATCTTGATAAAATATCCTCGGGAGAAGCAAATAAAAATCAAAAACCTTTGAATCCTTCTTCCACACCACGTAAGAGGTCTACCATGCCACCTTTTTTATTAACATTTGAAATCTTTAACATAAATGTAGATAATTGTATGGTGGACTCTAGGTCTTCATCAAATGTGATGCCTCTATCATTTTGTCAAAAAATCATTGCTGAAGCCAAACTGTCAGATATCAAAATCATTCAGCTTGATAGGACTAAGAGGGGGGGTGAATTAGTAATAGAGCAATTTAATCCTTTTTCACCATAAAATGAAAGTGTTATATCAATGTAGCATTATCATCCAATAGTTGCAGAGTAAATAAACAATGAACAACTGAGAAATCATACACATACACAGTACACCAGTTTTTACGTGGAAACCCAAAGCAGAAGAAAACCATGAAATGCTTTTTCTTATATGTCTTTAAGAATTACATTCATTGGAAGCACCAACTTCCTTTGTTTTCCAGCTGCAACTGGAAGGAGGCTCCAACCCCCTAGTTTCTCAAGCTACAACCTAAGTGAAGCTCCAACTCCCCAATTCTCTGGCTACAACCAGAAGGAGGCTCCAACCCCCTAGTTTCTCAGGCTACAACCTAAAGGAATCTCCAACTCCCCAATTCTCTGGCTACAACCAGAAGGAGGATCCAACCCCCTATGCTCTCTAGCTACAACCGGAAGGTGGCTACAACCACTTGTCCTTGCCCCGTCCAACCGCCCTAAAATAAAAGTAGAATGATGGAACCATTGTCACACTATCACTGTGAGATATATTGTTGTAAACTTGTACCAATCAACTTGTAATCAACCTGTACCATAAACAAGTGCATCAACCATGCACCAACCTGTACCTCAACCTGTACCATCAATGAGTGCATCAACCATGCACCAAATATGTGTTGGAAAAACCTACCACACTTAGAGGGGGGGTGAATGAGTGTGGGGCTCTTTTTCCCAACACTTCCCTCTTACACGAAACTCATTAGTTAACATTCAACATTTTACTCATTACTCATTGTTGTCATTTATAACTAGTTAGATGTGAACACATATCAGCAACATATATCAGCAATATATCATCAACAAGTCATCACCACAAGGAACACAAAGAACACAAGATGTATATACAATTTTGTTTTTATTACGGACTACAATCCTTGGGGTTTTTCAGCAACAATTGAATAGAGTGCAACTCTACAAGAGCACCAGCTCTATCATGCAAGACTTGGCTTACACACTCAGCACCAACTGGGATGAGGCAACAATCCTCAATAGATATCAATCTGCACATGACCTATCGGTAGTGCAGCACACGTATGTACGCACCCTACCAGTAGTACAACCCGCGTGTATACGCACCCAAGTAGTACTACAGCCTTTGTATACCTTATGAGCTATTAGGGTTTATCCTTTTCATCACATGCTCAGATCCTCTGCAATCATTTTATCATTCTCTTCTATCTCTCACTGTCCAAACTGACCACCAGCCAGTCACAACACATCCAAGCTCTCCGATAGCTTACTCATGCTCCACAACCAATCAATATGAATGTTAACTCAATCATGTATAAGCAACTAGTATACCATAGAAATCATATCACAATTGAATCACAAGAGTACTGCTCACTCCATCAACCAACATAAACCACATCACAGCATCCATACCAAAAATTCCCTAAGCATTCACAACACAACAAGCAATACTATCCATCAAGACAATAATGTAACCATACCAATGTCTCAATGACAGATCTGAGCCCATAGAATGCAGATCTGGAACCTACTTCAATCTTCAACAACTTGTCATCAGCTCAACCACAAATCTCCATGATTGTATCCATTGTACACTCCATGTACATAGACATCCTGTGTACTGTACACACCTTGTACATGGACATCTCGTGTATACGCACCCTATACACAGACAACCCGTGTACGCACCAGAAAATAGGGTTTTCCTATAATTCTGAAAATTTCACCATCATGATCTCAGACTTGTTGAAACTTCAATGCATCCATGAGATCCTCCCTATCTCCTCTCTCTTAGAATAGATCGTAAACACATTCTCAAGAGATCCACACCATAGATGCTCTACAAGAAGCTCTCACAAGAAGCACTCCACCAATACTCCAAAATATATTCTCACAAGAAGCTCTCCATTGATCCACACAAAGGATGTTCTGCAAGAGACCATTGTTATCTTATTTATACTTTCATCCTCTAGGTCACTTAACCCATTTCTAGGTCACTTAACCCATTTCTAGGTTACTTAACTTATTTTCCTTATTTTAGGGTTAACCACTTTCCATAAATAGAAAGGTCTCCAATACTTTATCATTTAAATATTCCTTCTAGATTTTGTCACTTCTCTTTATTATTTAAATAATCCACCTTGACTTTGTCACTTTACTTTATCATTTAAATAATGATTTCTTCTTTTAGGTCACTTTGACTTCTTTGACCTTGGGG
>SNQJ01S0024518.1:73069-84886 GCA_010110895.2 Picea sitchensis | reverse complement strand
ACTAATTGTAAACAATGAAAGATTTGTTCAAACTCCCTGAGAAGGCTGAAAAACAAAAGCAGCAGCAGTTAGAAAACTGTATTGTATTAAGGGTCGCTTCGGCTAAGACCCATTTTCAATTCAGATAAATAAATCCCATACCCGTTATAGTTAAAAAAAAAAATATTCTCAAGTGTGATTAAATGAGAGACCCTTGCCTCTTATTTATACTTTTATGTAGTTTCCTCAAGGGGTTACCTTCTAACCATCTTAAACCACTTTCCTTATTTTAGGGCTAACCCACTTCTAATCACTTGTCCACTTAGTAATTTCTCCATTAAATTTATTATTTAAATAATTTCTTTTGTATCCACTTTGAGTTATAATACACTCATCACTTCACTTTATTATTTACCTTCTAAAATCTCTTAAACCACTTTCCTTATTTTAGGGCTAACCCACTTCTAACACTTGTCCACTTAGTAATTTATCCATTAAATTTATTATTTTATTTTGTATCCACTTTGAATTATAGTACACTCATCACTTCACTTTATTATTTAAATAATTTCTTCTTTGCAACCACTTTGACTACTTTGACCTTTTGGGGCTTCTAGATGACTCATGAGGGTTCTCCAACTTCACATGGCCATAACTCTCTAACCGTGAGGAGTTATGTGATGTTCCACATACCACCGGAAATGGAATGACATGTTCTATCCATATAGAATAGTCTTACCTTAAAATATATTAAATCTCCATTATACATCAAACAAACTTGGGTCCATTACCCAAACCTTTGTGCTACCAGAATTCACTATCGGACTTTCTTCAAGGGTTGACATCAATGACAACTAACCCAAATAATCAAAAATATCCCCCTTTGGCATTGATGGCAACACTTTAATGCAATACTAAATTCATATCACTCATGATCCCCTTGGAACCATGCATCTGTGCTCTTTCTCCAAGCATTTACCTTTGCATCTAATAAATCTCTCCCCCTTTGTCATCAACGACAAAGGTATCTTTCCATCTGGGGTTGCTCCCTCTGACTGAACTCTTCCTAAAACTGATCTCCCAACCTAAACTTTCCTCTTTATGGTGCTTCCTCATGTAAATCTAAGACATATAAGATAAGAATTCAAAAGCATTCATTTTGGAGTAGAAATTAATATGAGTCTCTAGAGAAGATACTCAAAGGCTTCCCGTGGAATCGGTTTTGTAAATATGTCTTCCACTTGTTCTTTTGTGCCCACATATTCAACTCTGATGTTCTTCTCTGCAACATGTTCCCGTAGAAAGTGATACTTGATTGTAATATGCTTTGTCTTGGAGTGCATCACCGGGTTCTTTGAGATATTGATGTCGCTTGTATTATTACAACAGATTGGAATGGGCTCATCATACTCAACCTGTATATCTGTCAAATTTTGTTTCATCCATAGAACCTGAGTACAACATCCTGTTGTTGCAATATACTCTACTTCGGCTATAGATAAAGATATTAATGACTGTTTCTTTCTTAGCCAAGATACTAAACACTCACCCAATTATAACGTTGCTCCACTGGTGCTTCGTCAGACATCAATGCAACCTGCCCAATATGCATATGTGTAGGCAATAAGTGATAGATCCTTTCCTTTTGGATACCATAATCCAAACTCTTTTGTTCCTTTGAGATATATGATAATCCTCTTCACTGCTAATACATTTGATTCCTTTGGTCTTGCTTGAAATCATGCCACATATCCAACTTCTTGCATTACATCTGGTCTGAATGATGTCACATATAGTAAGATACTAATCAATGACATGTATTGTCTCTTGTTTGTAGACTTTGAATCATCATCTTTGCTCAACTTGCGACTGGTTTGCATAGGAGTGGCAATTGGTTTGCAATATTCCATTTCGAACCTCTTTAGCATTTCTCTGATATACTTAGTTTGAGAAATAAAAATTCCTTGGTTTCTTTGACGTATATGAAGACCCAGAAACAAGGATAGTTCTCTGAGTCATGAAATTTCAAATTCATTATGCATATCCTTTGCAAATTTTTGTCTTAACATGTCATCAGTACTTCCAAAAATAATATCATCAACATAAACTTCAATTAATAAAATAGTATCTTGAGTTACCTTGATGTAGAGGTTTTTGCATGCACATCCTTTTCTAAACCCTGCATGTTGTAAATATTTATCTAGTCTAGAGTACCATGCTCTAGGAGCCTGTTTTAGACCATACAAGGCCTTCTTCAATTTACACACATAGTTTGTGTTCTCTGACAACTGAAATCCTTCTGGTTGTTCAATGTAAATTTCTTCTTCAAGTTTCCCATTCAAAAAAGTTGATTTCACGTCCATCTGATACACTTTAATATTCTTGGAGCATGCATAAGCTAAAAGAAAACGGATTGCTTCTATTCTGGAAACTGGGGAAAATGTCTCTTCAAAGTCGATTCCTTCAGCTTGTGTGTATCCTTTACATACCAATCTAGCTTTGTTCCTTGTAACCTATCCATCTTCATTCAATTTATTTCTGAAAACCCACTTTGTGCCAATCACATTCTTATTCTTTGGTCTTGGAACCAATTCCCAAGTGTCATTATTCTTTGTTTGATCCAATTCTTCATCCATGGCCTTATTCCAGAATTCATCCTTGTTGGCCTCTTCAAAACTTTTTGGTTCAATCATAGATAAGACTGCTAGGTGTGTTTGTTCTGGTGAACGGATTCTTCTTGTAGTCTCAACTCCTACATATTTGTTTCCAATAATCTGATCTGAAGGATGATTCTTTTGTACTCATTTTCTAGGTGTCTTTGGAGGCACTTGTTGAACTTGCTCTTCTACTTATGTCTGATCCTCTTCATCTTCCCCTTCTACTTCTTCTTCATCTTTTGCTTCTTCTTCGTAAAGTTGTTCCATTGATTCATTTTCTTCTTCCTTTAATTCTCGTCCACCTGTTTCATCAATTGTTACATTGATGTTTTCCACAACTTTGTTCAACCTCATATTGTAACACTTGTATGCTTTCCTTGTGCTTGAGTAACTAACAAGAACTCATTTTTCCACACGAGAGTCAAACTTTCTCATTCTACCATATTCTCTTTTTATGTAGCATTTGCTTCCAAATACTTTGAAGTTCTTCACATTTGTTGGTCTTCCTTTCCATAGCTCGTAGGGAGTTTTGTCATTGTTGTTTATGAGCATTACTCTGTTTTGACTGTGAAATGTTTTATGTGTTGCATGTGTCCAAAAAAATTCTGTCAATTTTGAATCCATTAGCATTGTTCGAGCCATTTCATGTATTGTCATGTTCTTTCTTTCAACAACTCCATTCTTTTGAGGTGTCCTAACAATGGAGAATTTCCTTTTTATTCTATGCCTGCTGCAGTAGTCCATAAATTCCTTTGAAGTGAACTCTCCTCCATTATCAGATCTCAAACATTTAATTTTTGAATCCATTTCATTTTCAACCATTTCCTTGTAGACCTTGAAGTTTTCAAAAGATTTTGACTTATTCCTAAGAAAGAAAACTGCAGTCATTCTTGTATAATCATCAACTAATAACATAAAGTATTTCTCACCTTTTAAACCCTTTTTTGTAGTTAGTCCAACTAGATCAGTATGCACATTTTCCAGTGGTCTTGTCGTTGAATATTCCTTTGATTTGAACTTGGTCTTTGTTTCCTTTCCTTGTTGACAATGCTTGCATAAAGTGTTGGTTGGTTTCATGATCTAGGGCATTTCTCTAATTGCTTCCTTTTTGCTGACTTTGAAAAGGTTGTCAAAGTGTATGTGACCCATTCTTCTGTTCCATAGCCAACTTTCATCTTCCTTTCCTGGACAAAACTTTTTATTTCCAATTTCACTTAATACATATATGTTTCTTGAAGTTCTTGTAGTTGTTGCAATCAATTTTCATGAACCTTCTTTTTCTTATCTCGCACTTCTGTGAATCGAAAGTAATTTTATGACCTTGGTCACACATTTGACTTACACTTAGAAGATTATGTTTCATATATTCTACTAGTAGAACATTTTCTGCCTTGGTATTCTTGTTTCCATTTTTTATTGTGCCTTTTCCAATGATTAGCTGAATCATCATTTCCAAAGGAGACTGATCCATCTCTTTCCTTTGTTAATGTAAGAAACATGTATTTATCACCTATCATGTGTTTTGAACAGCCACTGTCAACATACCAACCACATTTCTTCTTCTTATCTTGTAGAGTGAGTGTGCATTCTTCATTGTTATATTGATTCTACTTTCTTATCCATGTTCTCTTCTGAGGTTCATGTCTGTGACTATTGTAGTTATGTTGTGGTTCTCTAGGAGGTATTGGCATTCTACAATTTTTGGCCATGTGTCCAAAGTTATTTCACTTGTAGCATTCCACTTCATTGTTTAATGATTCAAACATGTTGTAGCTTCTTCTCTGTGTTTCAATAGGCCTTCTTGGATAACCATTTTGTGTATGACTTTCAAAGTTGTTTATGTTCCTCCTATTAGCTCTGCAATTTACAGCTTTATGTCCAAAATTATTGCATGCATAACATAAACCAAAAAATATAGTTTGATACATGGGAGTTGAAGATCTTCTTAAAGGAGTTACTTTTATGAATCCTTCTTCTTCCTGAGTCCTATTTGTTTATGTCGGTCGTTGATTCTAAAATCTGAATCTTCTTTGTGGAAGAGTGTCCTATAATCTTCCTTGTAGGTCTTCCTATCCTCTTTGATTGTTTCTGCATAACTTTTTGGAAATGTTTCTTGTTCTATTTTTTTGGAGCTTTATCCCTTTTCTATCTGATTGTATCCAAGTTCGGACTTTTCATGATGAGGCTTTTGACTACTAATAATGTCATCCAAAACTTTTGAGTTGTTCTACATATTTTTAGTTTGAAGATCCTTTCTCAATGTGACAATCTTTGCTTCCAAATTTCCAATGATCATGTCTCTTTCTTCTAGTTGTTATTTTAGTGCTTCTTCAATTATTTTATCTTCTTCAATTTGAACCTTCAATTTCATGATCATTTGTTCTAGTTCCCGATTGACTTCTTTCTTGTCTAGTTCTGCTTGTAGCTTCTTATTTTTCTTATTTTCTCTTTTATAAATTCTATGGCATTCAACAATTCTTCTCGGTGGTCAACTTATGCCTCTTCATATTCTTCTTCGGTGTCTTCTTTATCAGAGTCTTATACTGCCATGAATATAACTCTTTATATCTCACTATCACCGACTTCATCTTCATCTGATGAGGAGATGTCTTCTTTGGTGCATAAGCTTTTCTTGAAAGATTTTTCTTTTTTTTTGGCCTTTATATGTTTGTTTGTTATTTTAGCAATCTTCATCATTCCTCTTATTTTTCTTATGGGGACATTTTTTATCAAAATGACCTATACCATCACAATTAAAACAAATCAATGGAAGCTTACCTTTATATATGTCGGTGGTTCCCTTGTTCAATCTTATGACAAAGTTGGTCATTTCTTGTTCATCATCTTCTGAGAAGTCACTGTTGTTGCGATGTTCCTTTTTCTTTCCCTTTTGTTTTGACCTTTTGGATGCTTTGAAATCGGATTCTTTTATATTTGGAGTTTCTTGCTCAGTTCTCATTTCATATGTTGTGAAGATTCCATGTAGTTTGTCCATACTTACTTATTCTAGATCTACTCTTTCTTCTAGTGTTGATATCTTAGGATCAAATCTCATAGGAAGAGATCTTAGTACCTTTTGAACAATTATAGATTCTTCAATTTCTTCTCCCATTCCTATGATTTCATTCATTGTTTCATCGACTAGTAAGAAGTAAGCTGCAATATTCTCATCTTCCTTCATCTTTAGTTGTTCAAATTGACCTATGTAAGTTTGAAGTTTTGTTGCTTTGACTTTTGAATCTCCTTCATAAATATTTTGAAGTTTGTCCCAAATATCTTTAGCAGATTTACAATGTACAACTTTGGTATATACCGATTCACCAAGAACATTCAGAAGTGCATTTGTGGCTTTATAATTATTTTGACTGAGTTTCATTGTTTTTTCACTTGTTGGCAGAACTGTTGGTTCTTTGTATCCATCTACTATTGATTGCCAAATTTCAAATCCTTGTGCCTGTATATATGTTTTCATCCTTATTCTCCATAATGCATACTTATGTCCATCAAACTATGGTATTTCATTTGTATACATGTTGTTCCTCCCCATGATCTACCTTTCAGTGGTTAAACTAATTTCTGAAGGAACGTACTCTGATACCAATTGTTGGATTACTGAGAGAGGGGGTGAATCAGTAATAGAGAAATTGAATCATTTTTTACCATAAAATGAAAGTGTTATATCAATGTAGCATTATCATCCAATAGTTTCAGAGTAAATAAACAATGAAAAAATGAGCAATCGTACACATACGCAGTACACCAGTGTTTTTATGTGGAAACCCAAAGCAAGAGAAAACCACAGAATGTTTTTTATTATATTTATTTAAGAATTACATTCATTGGAAGCACCAACTTCCTTTGTTTTCTAGTTGCAACTGGAAAGAGGCTCCAACCCCCTAGTTTCTCAGGCTACAACCTGAGGGAAGCTCCAACTCTCCAATTCTCTGGCTACAATAAGAAGGAGGCTACAACCCTCTATGTTCTCTGGCTACAACCGGAAGGTGGCTGCAACCACTTGTCCTTGCCCCATCCAACCACCCTGAAATATAAGTATAATGATGGAACCACTATCACACTATCACTATGAGATATACTGATGTAAACATGTACCAATCAACCTGCACCAAACAACCTGTAACAACCTGTAATCAACATGTACCATAAACAAGTGCATCAATCATGCACCAACCTATACCTCAACCTATACCATCAATGAGTGCATCAACCATGCACCAAATATGTACCAATCATGCATCAAATATACATAAACTATGACTCATCAATATGTACAAACATCATCAACTATACACCTCATGTATCTGCCAACTCATCAACAACTTGTCTCAACCATGTACCCAACATGTACCTCAACCAAAATCCCTCATCAATTTCATCATCCAAATCTGATTTGTAACTCTATAATAGAACTGGTGTATATGATCACATACCTACAAACATTCCTTAACTTTAACAACAAGAAACTAGCATTTTCATCAAACTTTACTTTAGTCTCACATGACTAATTTTGGATTAGTCAACAACCCTAACTTGAAATAATCATAACTATGTACATGTAATGAATAAAGATCTGAAAATAGTACAAAATGTTCTTCAGTGTCTTTTATGTAATCATCCAGGTTTCACTACGTGGAACCTCTCAGAAAAGGAGTTATAGCAAAAACGACATACCTTGTTGAATTCTGGCTTATTCTAGAGAGCGAACATGTAGAGCGTTCCCCGCACGGAATATTTGTTGTGTGGATTTGAAAATGGTACACAAAATACTAAATACTGTACTCTAACCAATAAATTTGGTCTTACTGAATTTGGATCTGTTATGAAGAAGTTATGACCTTTTTACCCGAAACACTTGTTTTAGACTAGTTTTAGAAATAGCCACAAACCTTATTTTCCACGGAGTGTAACTCCAAAAATACAACGAACCACAAGATGAAATGTTTATCACAACTACTTGGATATGTTTCCTCAACGGACTCCATATTTCACGGTCTGAATCATTCTATAAAAAACGTTATTCAAAAATGGTGAGATGACATGTAAATAACATACCTTATAAAGCATCATCAAAAGAATTCATCCTCCCTTGAATTTTGGCCTTCTTTACTTCACCTTCCCTCTGAAATTCGTCTTAGATATACTTTGGTTACCTCAGGCACTTGTATATATTCAATATTATCAAGTGTTATTAAATGAGAGACCCTTGCCTCTTATTTATACTTTTATGTAGCTTCCTCAAGGGGTTACCTTCTAACCATCTTAAACCACTTTCCTTATTTTAGGGCTAACCCACTTCTAACCACTTGTCCACTTAGTAATTTCTCCATTAAATTTATTATTTAAATAATTTATTTTGTATCCACTTTGACTTATAATACACTCATCACTTCACTTTATTATTTACCTTCTAAAATCTCTTAAACCACTTTCCTTATTTTGGGGCTAACCCACTTCGAACCACTTGTCCACTTAGTAATTTATCCATTAACTTTATTATTTAAATAATTTATTTTGTATCCAATTTGAATTATAGTACACTCATCACTTCACTTTATTTTTTAAATAATTTATTCTTTGCAACAACTTAGACTTCTTTGACCTCTTGGGGCTTCTAGATGACTCATGAGGGTTCTTCAACTTCACATGGCCATAACTCTCTAACCGGGAGGAGTTATGTGACGTTCCACATACCATCGGAAATGGCATGACATGTTGTATCCATCTATAATAGTCTTACCTTCAAATATATTAAATCTCATACCATTATACATCAAAAAAACTTAGGTCCATTACCCAAACCTTTGTGCTACCGTAATTTGCTACCGGACTTTCTTCAAGGGTTGACATCAATGACAACAACCAACCTAAATAATCAACAACGGGTGCTAGAAATTGATTTAAAAATAAAAGAAATTTTTATTAAACATATCAGTCCACTCTTGCTACCCTTAGGTTTTGATATATTGTTTCAAATATCCATAATAGACTACTCATGGTCTATTTGCATGCATGGGAAAATACTCATTATGTTGGATATGATATAACACTAGCAAGGAATATGGGACATATTATTTTGATGCTAAGTGTTAAATGGGATATTATGGTTATGGATTTCATATTAAAGGCCGATTCGAATTTTAATTTGGAAATGGCACTTTATGTTATATGCATTTATATATGTGATGGCGTTATTCTATGATTGGAATAAGTTTTTTTGGAAATTGGAAAAGCTCTATTTTTTGTTGTGGTTGATGGCATTGAATGAAAAATAAGGGAAGCGATGTGCATTTACTGCATGTCATTCTTACCCTACCTCGAAGCTACCACCTTCACTTCTCCTCGCATTCGTTTGTTACTCTAGTTAGCAGCGCCTCAATTGTGCTTGGTCATTGGCAGAAAAACAGTTGTGCTCTTAAACTTTCTGGTATTATTCTCACCAGTATGTTGGCTCTTATCTCTCCATTCATGATGGTCATCTCTACTCCAGATAAAATTATTATGTTGGCTCTTGTATTTTTCATGTGGAATGTGTTTGTTTTCTGAAGCTTTTAATGGATTTATTGTGGGCATTTTGGTCGTATAACTTGCATGTTGAATTGGGTTTCTTCCTGTTGGCATTAAAATGTTTCAAACTAAAAATAGTGTTCGGCATTTTGTTATGTTTGAATTGTGTGGTTGTATGGGCCTGGAGCGAAGGTGATATTATTATGATACAGTTGTTGATAAGTACTTGTGGGTGAAGGTGTTCATTTTTTATCATTTCGTATTATTATTTTCGAGGGTTTCCTCTGTAAAATAAAATATGCAATTGAGCCTTGTGAATATTGCATATCACCCTCACCCTGGAGGATGTGCAGTCTTATTTATGTTACCACATCTTGGATATTATGGGTGGCCTGTGTTCTTTATCTAGTTGTTTTTTGAAGGAAAAGAATTGGGTTTTCTTTTGCTCACATCACACGTTTCAAACCCTGCGCCTATATGCTTTCTCTAGGCCTCTTCTCCTCTTCCATGTTTTGTTGAATTATTGGAGCCACAGTTGGTTTCATGATTATTGTGTTGTATCCTTACTGCATATTGACACTTTTGAAGTCTCGCAGTCATTTCATGTTTTCCTTTCCATTGTTTTAAAAAGGTGACAAGTCTCTATGTATTTTATTACAGTCACTCTAGGAATTAAGTATTTGTCTTTTCTTACAGCCATGCCTTGAGGCATGTGCCTATTTGCCTATCCTAAACCTTGTTTTCCCGTCCGAAAATGTGGACACGTGAATACTATAGACCTAGTTTGAAATTCTTGTCCAAATATTCGACTCGACAGTTGAAAATATTGAGGTCACCCACAAATTTATGGCTTGATTGTTATTGGTATACAAGGTCATTTGAATGATTTTTTAGTTTAAAATAATTGCTATGGAAGCAATGCCCACCAAAGTCGCAGGGGGTTTTCAATCCCGGTTTGTTTACAGTTGTTATTGGAAGTTGTGATGTGAATATGATGTAACAGAAAGAGGATAGCTCTATGTTTCTCTTCCTCTCACGATGTTTGGGACATTTTGTATAATTATGACAACTAAATTGTTTTATAAACAATCTCCTACAGAAAATTATGATAGTTTAAAAGGAGAAATGAAATTCGTTTCTTTTTATATAATCATATTGATTTCACTTGAGTTTTATATTGCACGATTTAAAAGGATTGTTGTGGATCCTATGTGTGAAGTTTTAAAGGAGTGCTATCACACAAACAAATTTTGTGAAAGTTTTGGATGGAAAACAGTGGATATTCAAATGATTTTAGATATTGGCAATGTTGATTTTAAAGTTGATAAAATGTTATTTTTTTGTAATAGAACAATAATCAAAATTTTTTCCCATTCATTGTTTCATTTTTCGTTCATTATATGCCTACCACCTTCCCAATAACATTTATCCACCCCCTGTTATGTTATCTTGAATATCATTTTTAAAGAAAAAAGGTTCAAAAGGATTGGATAATAATTATGGATGACTCTATGTTGCTTGAACAGTATTCATTGTTGATTCCCATCCATGCTATCATTTTTCATTCATTATAAACCCCCTCATATTCCCAATGACCCTATCATTCCTTGTTCAATTGCAGTTAATTAATAAATTGGATTTGGAAAAATTGTGTTAATGGATGGATTGCATATGCTTATGTTTGTGAATGATAGAGCCAGCATCTTGATTTTATTTAGGTAGAGTATTAGCGAATGGATTGTTAAAAGTTTTCATATTCTAATTGAAATATGGCTTCAGGATGATTTTCTTTAGCAGGGGCAACAATGGCAGAGGTGTAAACAGAGGTAGAGGAAACAATTGGAAAAGAGGCCATAGAAGGCCAGGATTCTCAATACATTTTCATGATGATCCAAAAGAACTAAATCATCTTTCCAAGTTGGGTTTTTCAATCTAGTTGGCCAAGGAATTATGCACCCTAGGCCTGATAGGCCTCCTTTCCAGCCACACCAAAATTTCTCTAGTATTTGTGTTCCCCCTCATGTTTCTATGGAGCCAGAACCTCCTGCCAATGATGGTTGGCAAGAGATCATCCATCAACTTGTTCCATATCATAATGGGTGGCCTACAATATCATTGTCATTTCCCCCTCCTCAACCTCCATTTAATCCAAATTCCCAAGTTGATTGCATTGCTTCACCATCCCAGTCTTCACATGCAAGCAAAAGGCTTAAAACCACTATGCATGAACCAGAGATTGATAAAGGGAAAAAAGTGGCCAATTCCCCTAAATCTTCCGAAAATTCCTTTGAATCAGTGTCCTCCCATCTCCACCTCAAGGATAATCTCTCCCATGTCATCAGCGAAATCCATCCTCAAGGTTCCAATAAACCTAAAGCTGCTACAAAAGGAAAAATAGCAGAAAGATCAAAAGAGAGCAATAGTGAAAAGAGGCAAACCGACTCTCATAGAAAATATGGTTTTAATGTTGTTAATGCTATTTTATTTTGAGGATAGTTTTTTATTGATATGATAGAATTTTTGGACAGCAAATTGATCTAAAAATGAAGAAGACTTGTATTCTTGAAAATATTTGCAAGTTAAATTTATGTGTTAAAATGCAAATGGATCAACTTTGCAACACAATTTTAATAGGATTTACTCATTCAAGATGCATATA
>SNQJ01S0024518.1:46874-73019 GCA_010110895.2 Picea sitchensis | reverse complement strand
AATAATTTATTTTGTATCCACTTTGACTTATAATACACTCATCACTTCACTTTATTATTTAAATAATTTCTTCTTTGCAACCACTTTGACTACTTTGACCTTTTGGGGCTTCTAGATGACTCATGAGTGTTCTCCAACTTCGCATGGCCATAACTCTCTAACCGTGAGGAGTTATGTGGCGTTCCACATACCAATGGAAATGGCGTGACATGTACTATCCATATAGAATAGTCTTGCCTACAAATATATCAAAACGCATACCATTATCTATCAAACAAACTTGGGTCCATTACCCAAACCTTTGTGTTATCGAAATTTACTACCAGACTTTCTTCAAGGGTTGAAATTAATGACAACCAACCCAAATAATCAACGGGATGCTGCAGAAAAAAGTGTAGTTGAAAACAACAATAAGAAGAAGGATGCTCTAGATAAAAGTGTAGCAAACCTTGATAAAATATCCTTGGGAGAAGCAAATAAAAATTAACAACTTTCAAATCCTTCTTCCATGCCACGTAAGACGTCTAATGTGCCACCTTTTCTATTAACATTTGAAATATTTAACATAAATGTACATAATTGTATGGTGGACTCTGGGGCTTCATCAAATGTGATGTCTCTATCAGTTTGTCAAAAAATCAATGCTGATATCAAACCGTCAGATATCAAAATTATTCATCTTGATAGGACTAATGTTATGGTGATTGGGGAGCTTAAATATGTTTTGATCAGGTTGTCATCCAATCTAAAAGTACATCAAGTCATCGACATAGTGGTAGCAGATATTCTAGAGGTGTATGGCATGTTTCTAAGTAGGGATTGGTCTCAGCAACTTAATGGTTATTTTTCTACAGATTGGTCTCACCTATGGTTGTCACTCGATGACCAGCCTAATAAACTTAGGATCAACAGGGAACGTTATTTAAAATATACAATTACATATTTGAATGATCCAAACGAACCTTTTATTCCAAGTAAGAATGCATAAAAAAATCAAGGAATAAACACGTTTTTGGGGAATTTTGTTGTTGAAATATCTTATGTTGCATACCTAAATCTGAAATCTGAAATATCAGTCTGCACTCCAGTAGTGACGTCTAATCATGTTGTAAATATTGTAAATAACCATGTGAATGATGAAATTTGGTCTTTGTACTTTGATGGGTCTAAATCACGTGAAGGAGTTGGTGTCGATTGTCTATTGATAGATCCTAAAGGTAACAAAACATTCATTGCTTGTAGATTAGAATTCGATTACACAAATCATATAGCAACATATGAAGCTCTCTTGCAGGGACTCAACAAAGCCATCGACCTTGACGTCCAATGTCTAGTTGTATTCGGCAATTCTGAAATTGTGGTCAAGCAAATTAAAAATGTCATTCATTGTGTATTTTCTCATCTTAAAAACTACCAGACTAAGGTATGGAACTTGATTAGTAAATTTCTCTCTTTTAATATAAGTTCTATTCCTATATCTAGTAATTTTGAAGCAGATTTATTGGCAAATGTAGCATCAAAATTATTGTCTATTGAAGGTTTCTCTCGTAATTCATTTTATGTTGAATTGATATTCAAGCCATCAATTCTGGATAACATCACTAATTGGCGGGTGTTTGATGACGATCAACAGATCATAAACTTCTTGCATATGGAAGACACTTTCCAATTTGATGTGATTGATGAAAACACTCATGACAAAAATCTCTACGATTTTAGGATAATATATGATCCATGATCAGTTGAGAATTCGTCTTACATGGTAAATTTGATCCCTAAATATGTCATTAGATTGGAAATTTTTTATGATCTACACGACAAATTTAAGGGAGTGGTTAATTGTAAAATGAATAGTTCTCACTGCAATATGAAACTGAAAATTTAGGAACACATGATCAGCCCTAGAACATCAATTTAGGCACATGATGTACACAAAAAGAAAAGTCAGCATTTAGTAAAGTTTTTAAATAATTTAAAGATGTGTTCGCTTGGATTTATGAGGATCTAAAAAAATTCGATCCAAACATAATACAACATGTAATCCCCATGAAACCTCAAACCCAACCATTCCAGCAGAAATTAAGGAAGATGCACCCAAAATTAGAACCCATAGTCTAAAAAGAATTGAAGTTGTTAATAGCTAATATCATTTTTCATGTCTGACATACCCAATGGGTGTCTAATATAGTTTCGGTAAGTAAGAAGAAGGGGGAAATACAACTTTGTGTCGATTTTTGCAACTTGAACTGAGCCTCTTACAAAGACAATTATCTCGTTCCAACCATGGAACAAATACTACAATAGGTATTTGGTGCTGAGAGACTATCCTTATTGGATGTTTTTTCAGGATACAACTAGGTCCTGATGTCTCCATCAAATCAGCTTAAAACTACATTGCAGACCCCTTGGGGCACTTATGCTTATCGTAAAATGCCTTTGGGATTAATTAACATCGGAGCCATTTTCCAAAGGGCCATGGATATTGATTTTCGTGGGCTTATAAATCAGTGAGTGGTTGTTTATTTGGATGATGTAACCATCTTTTCAAAGAACAAAAAATATCACTTGTTTCACCTAAGGGATGTACTAGAACGTTGTCGTAAGTATGGAATTTCCTTAAATCCCAAGAAATCAAATTTTATTGTTGATCAGGGAAAGTTACTTGGTTTTATAGTGTCTAAAAATGGAATGATGATAGACCCTAAATGAACACAAGCCACATCCAATCTTCCTCCTCCATCGTCCAAAAACTCTATGCAGTCTTTTCTTGGTAAAATAAACTTTGTTAGAAGTTTTCTTCCTAGTTTTTCTGTGATGGTTAGACCCCTGCAAAATATGATTAAAAAGGAAGTTGTTTTTAAATCGGGATCATAGGAAAGTCGGGCCTTTAATGCCATCATATAAGCTATAACAGAATCTCCATCCTTAATGAGTCCTTATTTTTCCAAAGACTTTACCCTCTACACTTTCACATCATATAGATCATACGCTGCAATACTTACCCAAAAAAATGATGATAACAATGAAATTCCCATTTCATTCATGAGTTTTTCCTTTAAAGGAGCAGAATTAAATTATCCAGCAGTGGATCAACAAGATTTTGATGTGATTAAAGAAGTAAAACACTTTACACCCTATCTATTGAAACATAGAACTAAATTCATCGTCCCATATCCTGCAGTAAGAAATATATTGGTCCAAAAAGAGCTTGGAGAGAAGAGGGCTCATTGGATGACCTCTCTTCAAGATAATGATCTCGGTATTAAACCAGCCCGGATTGTTAGAGGTCAAGGTCTTTGCAAATTAGTGGTTGATTCGGTCAATCCACCTAATGATGACTCTGTTTTATTAAATGAAACACTGCCCCATGAAAACCAAATCTTTTGTGCACAAACCACGCCGGACTCTTGGTATTCTGACAATAAGTTTTATTTAATACATGGGACTACTCCAGAACATCTCGACCCCAAAATGAGAAGGGAATTAAGACTTAGATCTGCTCCCTTTCAAATTATTAATGATGTCATTTTTAGGAAAAAAAAATGACGGAGTATTATTACATTTCTTAGAAAAGGATGAATCTGAAAAAGTTCTAAATGAATTGCATTCTGGCAATGCAGGAGGTCATTTTGGTGGCGAAACAACTGCTCATAAATTCCTCAGGGTTGGATATTAATGGCCTACATTTTTTATAGATGCTCATTCTATGGCTCGCAAGTGTGCAAGGCTACTAAAAAATTCAATAAACCTGCCCTTTGCAGCCAGTGACAGTTGATCAACCATTTCAGCAATGGTGCCTTGACTTTATCGGACCAATCAATCTCGTATATTCCCTCCAACATAAATACATCCTTACATCAACGGATTACTTCACCATGTGGTATGAAGCCATACCTCTAGGAGCATTCAACACTAATCAGGTGATTTTGTTCTTCGAAACTCATATCATTCCACGCATTGTAATTCCAGAATCTTTGGTGTTTAACAATGCATCTTATTTTTCCTTGATGGATTTGAATGTTTTTTCTATGGAAAAAGGAACTAAATTGAAGTATTCTTCTAGCTATTACCCTCAAGGTAATGGACTGGTTGAAGCGACCAATAAGTACTTAATTAAAATCCTTAAAAGAGCAGTATCATAAAATCATAAAAAAATGGCATACCACTTTGTTCTACGCACTGTGGGCTAATAAGGTTACACCCAAAACAACCATTGGAAATTCCCCATTTTTTCTCGTATACTGAAGAGAAGCTATCCTTCCTCCCAACGTATTTCTACCATCATTGCAACTAACTAAAAAGGTCCAGGAAGAAGAGTGTCCAGCCTTAGAAAGTTGAATAAATGCTTTGCTCAAATTAGAAGAAACTAGGACATAAGCTAAACGTAAAATGGATCAACACCAGCAAATGATTAAACGATGGTTTGATGAAATCTATTCCTCTGATCGAAATTTTGATGTAGGAGATATGGTTCTTAGATGGGATGGACATGAGGAAAAATGGGAACATTCAAAATTTCAGAATGTATGGTTAGGACCTTTTATAATCGTTGAAAAACTCGGCCCTAGCTCTTTTCGTCTACAAACCTTAGAAGGATAACCAGACACTTTTCTGGTGAATGGCCAGGTCCTCAAAAAATACTTTGCTTGACCAATATGAGATCGAAAATTTTGTAAATATATGGTGTGTTATGTGTTTTTGTTTTTCTTGATTGCTTTGATTGAATTTTCTTTTTGACTATCTTTCTGAACCATCATATTGTTGATCCAAGAGTTATAGTCACAAGGAAGCATTCTTTTCAAGACTTGTGTTTTTCAAGCAATCTGAAATAATTCAAAGAAATCATGATATTAAGATACAACTCAGATAGTTGATTTCCAAGTAGATTTTTACTTTAATTCTATCCTCGAATCATCTATGTCAGAGAATTACACCCGGAGACACATTTAATCTTTGAGGATTATGATGATCTTTAGTCTTTTTGCGTCATCCATATTCTTAAGGAATCACTTTTAAGTATTTCCCCATCCTCTAGATGATTTCCTAACCAAAATCTAACATCTTTAAACCATGATGAAACCTTCCAGTTTCGAAAGCAAAAAACATCAAGATCAGCAGTACACATGTCTTGCAATTAACCTCTAGTATCACCCCGATCTCTTCACTCAATTTTCATAATAAAGTATCAAATTGTATTATTAAAAGGGTGGCAAAAGAGGGTTGAAATCACTTAGGTGTGAGAAATGTGTGTAAGCCCGTCGGGGTACTGAATAGGCTAGATGGAAGCACGTAAATGCACACATGATACTAAGACAACTTCATCGGGGTACTGAACAGACTTGTTGGCAGCAAAGCAACGTCAAGTTGAGAGGTAGCAAGTACATGCTTATAAATCAATTTTCCATGGAAGCATACATCATGTGAACACAACTATTGGATGAAATTAAATCATTTAAGTTGGTTAAATGGAATCCCTATCGAGGCTATGGACGCTTGCTGGCAGCAGTGGCTCTGCCAACGGTATTGAATTCCTTTTCAAAATCATCATGACTCTTTGATTAAAATGTTCTTTCAGGTTACAATCCCCTGCAAAACAATTTTCTTCTCTGGTTTATGAATCATGGTAATATCTTATGACCATTGATCTTATCCTAATATTGTACGGGTATGAAAATTAACTTATTCAAGGAAGCTTAAATTCTTCTCCAAGTCTTATTTTTCTTCTTCCTGAGATGAAGAGTAATCGGATCAAAGATAACTGCTTCGCCCAGTGAGTCACCATTTGTTGGCTTCCCAAATAGCACTTTGTTTTTCATTGTCATTTGAAATACAAAATCTTCTTTTACTCACTGCCCACTATGTGTATTCGTCAGATTGACAGATCTTTTGTAAAAGTGTGTTGTTTTAACGCTAGTCAGTTTTGTTTTTATTCTTCCTTATCATTTTAATGAGAGTATGTTTTTGTGTGAATTAAATATTGTATTCCATCTTTAATTTCATGACTGCAAAGCATGAAATTAAAGTCTTTTTTTCATGCAAATCGCTGGTCAAACTCTGTCGACAGTATCACCTTGCCTGGGTCAAAGGTTATCGTTTTGTCCCACCTAATCTGATGTACAAGAAGAAGGTCTTTGAATTATGTTTTGTTTGAAGGTTCAAGAACCTAAGTATAATTCATTTCCCTAAAGCTAAAACTTCAATTTAAAAGTAAAGGTATGAGATTGATTTAAATAAACTTCTTAAACATATAATGAGGGTTGAGCTTAGACTAAACTTGTTGAAGACTAAGAAAAACTAATGAAACATGGTTTTATTAAAACCTACCCCTCTATAAACAATCTCAGCATATATTTCAATCTTTCCAATTTCAATCGAACCATGCTCTTCAATGATATTCCTATACCTCAGCCTGACCTTTTGATTGTCTGTGAAATCATTACTTTTACCATGTTAAGGTCCTCGAATTCAGGACAAGGGTTTGTGGCAGGTCATGAGGATTACATGAGTCTCTTTGTTTCGAACCCTTTTGTCCTCTGTTCTAGGGGAGGTAATCAAGATTTCAAATGATCGATGGTGCTAGGATTTCCTCACCTCCTCTAGTTTTATTTTGTCATCAGGTATGTCAATCCGACCTCCTTCATTACTTATGGGTTTAGCTTGCTGCAACTACAGTGTTCTCACATTCAAAAAATCTACCTGCTTGTTTTCTTGTCCACCTTAGTTGCTAACCCTTCCCAAAATCTTATGGCCCCTATAGTGAGAGTAGAGCCAAGCGGGATGCAAACGTTGGTAACTTATGATGACGAAACTGATAGGCTCTCCCAGGTTGGTTGGTTAGGGTTTGTACAGTCATTTAAGGGATTCAACATCGAAGTGTCCAGAGCATTTGCAAAGAATTTTGATGGTACCAAGGTTAAGGCTGGGGGTGTCCAGTTGCATGTTGATGAGGAATTTATTGCTTGGACCACGGGTCTTCCTCAGTTAGGGGATAAGTGGTTCAAAAACATGAAAGTGAAAAGTATCCAATGGCAATCTATGTTGGCATCAAAGCGTTCGCGATACCACATTAAGGGTATTGATCCAGATTTTATGAGAAGAACAAAATGAATAAAGATTATTATCAAAAGATGATTAACACAAAATAATAGATATACAGTAAAATTGGTTTCTATTCATTAAGGAAACAAGATGAAATTGTAAAATGCAAGGGAAAACAAGCTTTCTATAATGGTGGTGGCTTATCTCTAAGAAGAGATGTGACGACTGCGCTCATTCACAAGAAGATGATTACAATGAGGTTCTGAAGGAATTTTTACAATAAAAAGGAATTTCAAAAACCATAGACATCCAAAAACCTAACCCTAGGATATGAAGTGCCAAAAGTCATGTGGGCCCCATTTGGGTAAGCTAGTACATCAACTTCCCGGGGTCATAACTTTTTCATATGATATCCATTTTAGGCACACGATAGCTCATTGGAAAGGTCTATCCGAGGAATACACATGTTGTCATCAGACTCTAACTACATTCATAATCTAACTATGGTGAGCCCTAAAAGCGTTGTTTAGGGCCTCAAAACGGCCCCGGAAGTCGAGAACCCGAAAACTAGGAAAAAATTTCCAAACTGGAAAACTACCATAATGAGCCAGTTAGAATAGGTGGGAGGCCACCGAAATCCATATGTATCAATCCTCCCCCCTTAGGATGAAATGGTCTCCATTGTGTTGATTTCCCCATCAAATGAGGAAATTTCTGTTGAATTTGGCCCCGGGTGAGCCACTTGCCTTGGTGCAGGAGCTACCCTGCTTTGACAACTCGATAAATATGGATCCTTTTCTAGTGAGTTCCCTTAACCTGTTTGTCCAAAATATGATCACTGGATTCTTGTTGTATGCATTCGGGGTTGATATTTGTTGGTGTCAGTTGTTCTGCTACCTCTAAAGTGTCCAATAATGGTGGAAAATAAGGTCGAAGGAGATCCACGTTGAACATTGGGTGCAGGCCAAGGAAAGGAGGAATGTTGAGCTCAAAATAATTATCACCCACAACCTTGGTGATGGTGTATGGCCTATAATGGAGTGGGCAAAGCTTCCGATGGGGTCCTGTAAGGAATTCTTTCTGCAAGTGCAACCAAAATTTGTCGCTCACCTTAAACTTATGTGGCACCCGGTGTTAATCATGGCGTTGCTTGTACTTGTCCTTGGACTTCTCTAGGATATCCTGAAGCTATTGGTGGATGTGTTGGATTCACTCAATGAACCAGGTGGTTTTTCAGCTTCAGCTGGAGCAGGAGATGAGTCGGTCGAGGTGACCGCAAGGGGTAGTGCAACATCTATGGGACCCAATGGTTGGAATCCCAACCCCACCTGAAAGGAGTTGTGGTCAGTTGAGCTATGCAAGGCTCAGTTGTAGCTATGTTGGACATAGGGAAGATTCTCATGCCATGTGCGAGGGTGCTTGGAATTATACATGCATGGGATATGCACGATCATTCAATTTACGACCTCGGTTTGGCCATCTGTCTGGGGGTGGAAGGTCGTGGATTTGGTGAGCTTGGTGTCCAGCAGTGACTAGAGGCTCAAATAGAATGTGCTAAGAAAACGAATGTCCCAATATGAGACAATGTTTTGTGGGATTCCAAAATGTACCTAGACTCGTTCAAAGAAGAGCTTAGAAGTGGCCTATGCTGTGATGCTCTTCTTGCATGCGGCCAGAATCGCCATCTTAGAAAAGAAATCAACAACCACAAAAACACAGTCATTCCCTCGCTTGGCGGATGGCAGGCCCGACTTGTAGTCTATTGAGATGGATTTCCATGGCCTATCATGCGTAGGAAAAGGGGTGTACAGGCACTATTTCTTAGTGTTCGGTTTGGCAATAGCGCAGGCAGTGCAGGACCTGATATAATCGATGACCTCTTGTCGAAGTTTTGGCCAGTAGAAATTTTTCTACAACATTGCCACTATCTTTTCGACGTTGAAGTGTCATGCCACTCAAATATAGTGGGCTTCCCATATCAGCTTCACTCACTCACTTGATGGAACGCAAATATGGCCCAAACGACACAACATCCCATCCTAAAGATGGAAATTAGCGACAATTGCATTTGCGTCCAACATTTGGTAGGTGGTGGAGAAGTTCAGGTCTGTCTCATAGATTTGCAAGCATCCAGAGGTCCCATGGTCTCAATATTATAGCACTGTGGTGAGTGTCACGACTGGGGGTCTGCTGAGGAAATCAGCGACGCAGTTGGTGCTTCCTGTTTTAAACTTGATGTTGAGGTGGAATTGTTGCAAGTATGTGGACCACTTCTGATGGCGGTCATTTTGAAATTTGACTTTTGTCTGCATGAACTGCAGTGGCTTATGATCAGTGTGGATGACTGTCTCCTTCCCAAGAATGTAATTTATCCATTGGTGGCAGGCTTGCACAATGGAGTACATTTCTTTTTCGTAAGTAGGATACTTACAAACAACATTTGATAGTGTCTCAATATGATAGGCCACGGGGTGGTCATGTTGAGTGAGAACAGTGCCCACATCATAGTCTGAAGCATATGTCTCGATCTCAAAGGGTTTTTATAGGTCCGGTAGTGAAATTATTGGGGTTGACCACAAGCATTGCTTCAAATCATCGAACGCTTGTTTTTGGGACCGGCCCCACATAAATTTCACCTTACCACCACCCCTGGTTACTTGGATGAGGGCCCATGCAATATGGGAGAATCCCAACCCAAACCTGCGGTAGAAATTGGCAAGGCCCAAGAAGCTCTGAAGTTCAGTGAGTGTGGTTGGGGCTAGCCAGTCACAGATGACTTGGATATTGGTTGGATTCACATGTACGCCATGTTGATCAATGATGTAGCCCAGGTAATGGACCCTGTCCATGCCGAAGGATCATTTTTCCAAGTTATCGTATATCTTGTGTTGTCGCAGAGTGTGCAGAACCTGTTGAATATGTTGCAAGTGTTCTACCCAAGTCTTGTTGTAAATTAGAATGTTGTCCAGATATACCACTAAAAAATTATTGGTGACTGGTCATGGGATATCGTCCATCATCCTCATGAAAGTGGTTGGAGCATTTGTCAAACCAAAGGGCATGACCAACCATTCAAAAAGACCTTCCTTTGACTTCAAGGCGATCTTCCATACATATGTCTCTTATATTGGCACCTAGTGATATCCAGACTTCAGCTCAATCTTACTGAAGTATTTGGCCCTCGTGAGATGATCAAGGAGGTCATCGATTCAGGGAATCAGATATTGGTTTCTGAATGTGATTTTATTCAGGGCCAGGTAATCAATGCAGATTCACCAAGNATGAAAGTGGTTGGAGCATTTGTCAAACCAAAGGGCATGACCAACCATTCAAAAAGACCTTCCTTTGACTTCAAGGCGATCTTCCATACATATGTCTCTTATATTGGCACCTGGTGATATCCAGACTTCAGCTCAATCTTACTGAAGTATTTGGCCCTCGTGAGATGATCAAGGAGGTCATCGATTCAGGGAATCAGATATTGGTTTCTGAATGTGATTTTATTCAGGGCCAGGTAATCAATGCAGATTCACCAAGTTCCATGTTCTTTTGTACCAGCACGATTGGGCTCTCTGTAGACAAGCCCATTGGGAAACGGGACATCGAGGGTTAGATCGATGGGGTGCTTGACCTGACAGTGCAGAGGTACACTGGTAGGTGAGGAGAAGATATCTGATTATTCTTCCATGACCTTATCCAGTTGCTTCTGCAGTGTGGAGAGGTCATTCGTGGAGACCTTGGATGTGGCTGCGATATTTCGCTTATTCTGAGAGTGAATCATGAATAAGACAAACTTCCTTGTCTGAGAGATGACCTTCCTGCAATGCTTGGAAGAGATAAAGTAAATAGCACTAGCTGGGACTGCCTCGGGTATCCTGTACAATTTCTTGTTCAAAGTAATAATAACACTGTGAGGCCTAGACTCATATACATCATGTCGTTTTCATAAATATGGTTGGCCCAAAATAACATTACAAACTTCGATAAGGGAAACATCACACAATACCTCGTCTTTGAAGGGATTGATGTTGTATGACAAGCGGCATTGTTGGCTAACACAGATGTCACTTCCTTGGCGGAGCCATCCGATGGTGTAGGGTTGCAGGTGTGGCATTGTCGGTAAGGTGAGTTGCTTGACAACCTCTGTTGAGATGAGGTTCTTCTGGCTACTGCTATCAACAATGAATTGTAGTGGGGTACCCTTCACCCACATCTATGAATAAAAAAGGAGCTCGTCTTCCTCTGGCTCGTCTGGTTCATCGAGCTGGAGCTTGGTGGTCGCAATGGTAGCACTGGGTTATGTGTCATTGTTTTGTCTCCCCCTTTCTGGTTCTGACTCATAATCGAAACTTGCATCTGATTCAGAGGCTTTTACCTCAGCCACTAGTGACTTCTTTGAGTGGTAATCAACAGTGTTATGTCAGGGGCTCTTCTGGAAGTCGAACCACTTCCCGGTATATTATTTTGTCTTTCTAGTGTAATTCTTTTCTTACGGCCTAGACTGGTTGTCCTGAGGCGGTCCATCTTTGCTTTGTCCTTTGTTCTGTGGGTTAGGGCCACCCTTTCCTGGCTTTTGTTGTGAGGGGTTCCCAGGCCCAAATTGTCGCGTTTTTGTTTGAGATTCTGCTCGATTTTGACAGCATATCGATAGGTTGCGCCCAAGGATGAGATTTCTAAAAACTCCATTTCGGCCTGGATGTATCTATGCAGACCGTCAAAATACTTGAGCACCAAATGTCGCTCAGAATATTTGATACCCATCTTGGTGCGCAAGGTATGGAAGATATTTGTGAACTCGAGCATTGCTTGGTCTCTTTCTTGCCGTAGTGTGGTCAATTTTGTGTACAAGTCGTCATTACTTCCAACAGTGTAGTATTGTTACTTAATAACATCCATCAAGGACTCCCAGGTGACCATGAATGTAAATAATGAGGGTTCCTTTGTTTCCATCTGCTCACAGAATGTTTCCCACCAATATTTGACATGGGGAACGGCTTTGAGGATCACAAAAGTAATATTTTCTCTATTCGAGAAGTTATGGACAGAGAAATACCCTTCTAGCAGATTCAACCATTTGTCTATAGCATCGATGTCTATCTGACCTTCAAATATAGGAATATCTAAGTTGATTTGTTCCTTGAAGGGGGCAGCGCCTCCGTTTGAGGAAGATGTGTCACTTGTTGGTAGTCGCCGAAGGATTTGCGCAAAATTATCCATGATCTCATTCCTCTATTGCATGAGGGATTCCTCGATCAACATTTTGAAGGGATATCCTATCCCATCATATTTTTTTTCTCACACCATGAGAGGTCACTTGGGCGTGCGAGAGATTTTGTCCTTAAGAGAAACAAGCTCGAGACCCAATTCTTTGTACCCTGACCTCGTTGGGGACATGCATTAAGAACGACAAGGAGTAGACTACTCTGATACCATTAATCTAGATTTTATCAGGAGAATGAAATGAATACAGATTATTATCAAAAGATGCTTAACACAGAATAACAGATATACAGTAAAACTGGTTTCTATTCCATAATGAAATAAGTTGAAACTGTAAAATGCAGCGGAAAACAAGCTTGCTAGAATGGTGGCGGATTATCTCTGAGAATAGATGTGACGGTTGCAATCATTCATAAGAAGATGATTACAATGAGGCTTTGAAGGCCTTTTTACAATAAACAAGAATGTCAAAAACCCTAGACATCCAAAAACCTAACCCTAGGAGATGAAGCGCCAAAAGCCATGTGGGCCCTGTTTGGGTAAGCTAGTACATAAACTTCTCGGCGTCGTAACTTTTGCCTACAATCTCCATTTTAGGTGCACGGTAGCCCATTGAAAAGGTCTATCTGAGGACTACACATGTTACTATTAGACTCTGTCTTTGTTTATTATCTAACTATGGCGAGCCCTAAAAACGTTGTTTAGGGCCTCAAACCGACCCCGGAAGTCAGGGACCCAAAAACTAGGAAAAAATTGTCAAACTGTAAAACTACCAAAATGAGCCAGTTGGAATAGGTCGGAGGCCATCGACATCCATTTGGATCATGTATTCCATTAGAACTCTTTCATAACAGATGGCACAGTCTCTTGTTAATAATTAAACAATGTATTACTTGTGAGGGATGCTACGGTCGTGTTTTCTATTTCCATATAAAATTGCTCATGAATTTTTAGGGGTTCATTTAAACATACCCTTCTATTTACACAAAAATCTGCAAAAAATGCGAAAATTTTACTAGCGGTTGAGTCAAAACCCTCAAACCAGTATGTTTCATCATGGTCTCATTCGTACCTTAGTTAAATTTTATCTTACTAGTACATGGGACAATTGGGAAATCTTTATGGTAAGATATCAATTCTTCCCTCAACATAATGACCCTATTATCGATTTAACTCAGGCCGTTGAAGAGTCCTTTTCTCCTCAGATTTTTCCCTAGGAGGTTCATATTGAGATCCAACTGCATTATCATCCAATTACTTCATTCAATGGCCAAACATGCATAATACCTGTAGCACGAATGACACGGAAAAGAAGAGGATTTGTTTCCAAAAGTTCTTTAGAAACAGTCCTTAGTCAATTAAAGAACTAGTCATTGGATTATGTTGATCAACGGACACAAACTATGTTTCCAAAGATTAATGAGAAACCTAGAGAGCAGGGTAAACGAACCAGAAAATTACAGTATGTCGGTGAAATTGATTTTAAGAATAAACAGGTTGGTCGCATTTTTTCCAAAATGATTAGAAATAAATATAGACAAAATGAAAGCCCAATTCAAATGACAATGATAGAAGATCAAGATTCTTCCGAAAACACAAGTGCAGATTGTGAATAAGACAATCATATTCAATATGACTTTGTTTCAAATCTACCTCCTTTTTTTCAAAATTGTGAAGGGTTCTTAGGCATTCAAGTTGATTTAAAATCCAAACTTGTGCAAGAAAAACCCTCGAAAGCAGACCAACAATAGTCTATCCCAAATTTGGAACCTGAGTGTTGTAATGACTGACTAGCATGGGCTCAAAGGTATTATGCGGATGTCACATATTTACAAATGCGCCTCAACCAGGTAATGAGGAAAAATAGGGAACTTGAAAGGGATAATCGGAAATTGAAAATTGAAACACAACAAAGCATGTCTCGGGCAAGTAAAAAGCCCAGAAGCTCTGGAGATATTATCATTAAAAAATCAACAAATGTCAATATTACCATTGGATTAGAAATGCACACATCTTCATTTTCAAATGCTTAATTTGGGTAACGAGATTTATGGCTTTATTTCTGTTGAAATTGTTTTGTTTAGCATTAGTTGTTTTACTTTTATGATTATTTTCTAGACTAGCTACATAATCATAGATTCTGTAGCCAGTCTTAATTTAGTTGATATGATTTCTAATTAAATTTTATTTTTTATTTCCAGCTCTCTAAATAAACTGAAAGATGCCATATGTGCTACCTGGCTAGTGGAGATCATGGGGTGTTTTTCTTTTAATTAGCAATAGAATTTATTTCAAAACAGTAGGTGATATTTTTTGGGGGTTGTCATAACAAACTTTGTATAAGTGTTTACAAACATTGTTATTGTAAACTTAGACTAGGATTTGATATTCCAACCACTCTATTTTAAAATATTTACCTCTATCCTATGGATATGAGAGTTGATCATTGTTTTGTTTAAATACTTGTTTTGTTTTGAAACCAAAGACATGGTGAAAACTCTAGGATAATGGATCATGACTTATTTTGAAGGATATGGAACAATACATTGCTTAAGGCTTTTTCCCTGTGAGTCTAATGGTTTTGTTTTCATTATAATATATGTCATTATGGTTCATATTCTTCTAGTGATTAATCGTGGATTGATTAAAACTCAACTTTAGTCTATTTTGTCAATACATTATTAATTTTGATTATCTATATATATTAATTCTGTCAAATTTTAATAGTTCGTTTAGGTCCTTGTGATTGTATCATTTTGATGTAAATCTTAAACTATATTGAGTTTATTCATATACTTTGAATTTGCAATGACTTAATTGTTCAATTGAAATTATTTTCTTATTGTCAATGGTCTATCATATCGTCACAAAGGATCACATTTAAAAAAATTGTTCTTTCTTCATCATAAATGAGATTTTAATTGTCAGTCGAAGTGAATTTCTTCAGGCACTTTCATAATCTTGGAATTTCACAACCCTCTGCCATATATTTCTCTTAATAGACAAGTTGTTGGAGCAACTTTATACAGGAAGGCACCATCAAAAAATTTCTTTAAATATTTAAATTTTTTTTACAAAAACAGAAATAGGATTTATATATATAAGGTGCGACTGAGGTCGCTAGTGTACAAAAAAGGGGGGTGAGACCAGAGTCAAGGACCCATTATCCTGATTACAATATTGTTCTACTAAAACTTGTTCCCCAGAAACTAAGACTGCTTATTTAATTAGGACTTGATAGTCTAGCTACTGCTTGCAACCTACACCATGGCTTTTCACTACATACAAAAATTTACTAGAAACCTTGCTTACTCCTTCATTTTCTCTATTGTAGGTTGTGGATTGTCTTCGTTATGCTGCTCCAGTGGGACGTTCAAATCAGGGAGGGTTGGGGTTGCTCTGTTCTCCCCTCCGTCGCCTTCAAAGTTGTTTCTTTGTCCTTCCACCTCCTGGACTTTGTTTCCTTTTTCTTTCTCTAACTTTTCCCCTTAGCTTCTCAGAAAGTCCACTTCGTCCTGTAGTTGATTGATCAATGCACGATGATTTGAGAGTGTTTCCAGGGTGAAATTAAGGGTGGTGTTGTGGGAGTCAAGGCACATTTCCAGGTACTGGGTGGTGAGGAAGTTATCTCCCACTGTTTCCTCCTCTCTTTCTTCTTGGGTTCGGCGATGATACATTCTTACCGTGGCTTCGGTGACCGGCTAAAAGATATAAGTCTTGTTTGCTATGTTGACCCTTCTTGTTCCTTGATGTTGTTGTAAGCTCGACGTGGAGTGTCGCTTTGTCCTGTTCCTCTGGGTTGTTCGCTCTGAGTCTCTATATGTTGATGGCTTCCCTTGCTACAATCTTCTTACCTTCCTTTAACCATCCCACAAACCTGAGAGGTGGCTCGCTCTGAGTCTTTACATGTATACCTGTATGGAATTCCCTAAATAGAAGGGATAGAGTGATTCCTGTAACAAGCCAAATTGAATGCTATGCTTTGCCTTTTGTATGTTACTAAATAACGAGCCGGGCTATGTTTCTGATGGCATTCCCATGTGGAATCCTTCCTAGATCGTGCAAGGTGACTGTTTTGTGGCTTTAGGTGCTGCCAAATTATGTTCCACATGCCCTGGATTCTCATTTTTGTCTTGTCCCTGATCGATTGCGCGAGCATATTTGATGAGCGAATGTGGGGATCACTTAGTGTTGATGATCTCGCTGGCATGTTCCCATGAGGGATTTGCCCATTGCTTCGTATGTGATCCAAAACTGTCTTAATCGAAGTGCCATGGACGTTGTTTTTGGATTTTCCTTTGTACCCTGTCTTCCCATGATTTTTGGGGGCTATCCCATGTTGAATGCTTTGTTGGAGTGCATGGTGCCTGCGTCCTCTTTGCATGAGTTGTATCAATAGATTACGGGGGGACGAAAAGTGTGGATCTTCCATTGATTTCCAAATTCCCATTACCTTTGTCGATTGCCTTGTTTGCCTGATCATCAACTTTCCCGTTGTTGACACAATGGGTGTGGTAGAAATAGATGTTCATTTCTTTTATGGTGTTTCTGATTCTTTCTATGATTCTTTTAAGTACATAATTCTTTGGATTGTTGTTCTGGACGAGATAACTAATGATTAATTTGGAATCTCCTATGACAGTTAATTTCTTTATATGGAGACCTCTTGTGATTTGTATGCCTTTAAGAAGTGCATATGCCTCTGCCACGTTATTTGTGTTTAAGCCTAGGTTCCAAGAATACGTATCCATCATTATACCTCTAAGGCTAGTGAGAACCCGTCCCACACCTGCATCCCCCGGGTTCCCTTTGGATGCACCATCAAAACTAAGCACATGATTTTTTTGTGTTCTTAACCAGATGGTGAACTCATGTGTATTATACTAAAGATGCCAGCATGGTACTTTCTTTATCTTATCGGAACCGGTAAGGTCATGGAGATTGAACTTATTTAGCTAGGTTGCTTCCTCTATTCTCATCGAATCTGCTGCCATGGTGAGTTTCTTTTTGAATGACAAGAACTCACTGAGCTGAGCGATGATGTTTGACACAACTGCTTGAGGAGGGATGATTTTTTCTTTGAAGATTCTTTTGTTTCTTACTAGCCATATTTGCCAACAGATAAATTTGATGGAAGCCTTCCAAACTCTGCTGAAATCTCGTTTCCCCTGTAACTTTCCTTTATACTGTTTCGCCCATTTGCCTATAAGACTTCTGGTGTTTGTTGGCTTAGCCACGAAAGAGGTTAATTTCTTGTACACACTATTCATCACCTGTTTTGTGAAACTGCAATGTAGAAATAGGTGATCTGAGCTTTCTTGGCTGCTATTGCACAATGCACATCTAAACAGTCCCAAAAAACCCCTTTTGATTAGATTTTTCCCTGTTAAAATTTTATTGTGGGCTAGCTGCCAGCAAAAAATATTGATTTTTGGGAGGTTGTTTGAGTTCCGTATTTCTTTCCAGATAGTCGATTTGGGTGGAATGTCACTGTCTTCGAGTTGCTTGTAGCCTAATTTTACTGTGTATCCCTCTTTCACCCAGCTTATGTCATCCTGCTTACTTAGATGAACTGGTGCAGAGCCTGACATTTTTTGAAGGAGATGGTTGGCTTCTTCTATCAATTGAGGGGGAACTTCCCCCAAATTCCAACTATCCCAGCTTCCATCCAAGTGTCAGCTTGATATGTCAAAGAGGTTGTGTTTTCCTACCGTTGTTAACCATTTCTTGAGCTGGGTTAAAGTGGGGATTTTTTATAGAGTCCCACTTTCAGAGTAGTTGTCCTCCCAAATCTTTATTTTTTTCCCATTTCCAGGGTCCCAATTTAGTCGCGTTTGGATTAGACGTACAGACGCCCAGATTAGCTTCCAAATTGGTGAACCACCTTTCCCAAGATCTGTTCCTTCAACACACCTTTTCCTGTTTGTGATCATATATTTGTTGCATATTTCTTTCTTCCACCATTCCTTACGACCTGTGATGATTCTCCAAATTACCTTTGCTCCTAATGCTAGATTGAGCTTTTCAGGGTCTCTTATCCCTAGCCCCCCATTTTCTTTGGGAGCACTAGTGATTGTCCACTTTACCATGTGGAACTTTTTCTCATTGTTTTTGCCTCCTTGCCATAAGAATTTTCTTGTGAGTTTGGCCAATTCTTTTTTTATTCTGACCGGGGCGTAAAGGGCTGAGAATTGGAAAATTGGGATGGATGAGATGACTGCTTTTATTAGTACCACTCTACCAGTAGAGTTTAACCAAGAAGCTCCCCAGATTTCAAATTGGACCTTTATTTTTTGAAGGATGCTTTGCCAAGCCTCCCCAGTAATTCCTTGAGGCTTATTGGTGTGCCCAAGTACTTGAAGTATTTCCAGTCGGTGGTGAAGGGGAATTGGAGAATTTGTGTGATTCTTTCCATTGTGCTCGCTTTTACATTCCAAGCATAGATTTGACTCTTATGCTTATTTACGAGCCCTCCTGGGACCTGTTCATATTGATCTAGGATGATTTTAAATCTTTGGGCCATTACATGTGAGGCTCCTCCAAGGAGAAGGGTATCATCTGCAAATTGCGAGTTGTTTATTCTTTTGACCCCCCTTGCAATTTTGAGCCCAGAAATAGTTTTAGTGCTCCTTTCTTGTTCCAGCCTTCTGCTGAGGGTTTCTACCATTATCACATACAACATTGGGGACAGAGGGCAGCCTTGCCTGAGCCCTTGAGTAGCTTGAAAAAAAGGGGCTAGGCGACCATTGATTAAAGGAGTTATCCAAGGGGTCGAAATACAAGCTTTGGTCCATGAGATGAAGGAGCTTTGAAAGCCAAATTTGCTGAGCACTTCATAAAGAAAATCATGATTGACTCTGTCAAAGGCATTTGCCATGTCTATTTTAATTATCATGCCTTTTTCTTTGTTTGTCACGCTGCTATGAATTGCTTCCTGGACTAGGATTATGTTATCCCAAATTTGTCTATCAGAAGTGAAGCCCCCTTGATTGGGGAGGATAATTTTTGGGAGAAGGTGCTTAAGCCTAGAGGCGGTAATTTTGGAAAATATTTTGTAAGAGGAATTACAGAGGGAGATGGGACGATGTCGGTTAAAAGTGTTTGCATTTTTTACCTTGGGGATCAAAGCCAAGAAGGAGGAATTTGTGGCTCCCCCTATCTTGCAATTTGAGTGGACATATCTAATCATACGTATTAGATATTTTTTTATAATTTCTCAGCAGTGTCTGTAGAAGTGAAGTGTGAACCCATCCAGCCCAAGTGCTTTGTCTAGATCGAAGTGGAAGACAACTTCTTTAACTTCCTCTTCTGTGACTTTCTTTAAAAGATTCTGATTATCCTGGTCCGTTATTAGGTGGGGGATTGTTTCCATAAACTTTTCCCCTTGGGATTTTTATTCCTAACCATCTTGGGTATAGAGTACCTTGAAGTGGGAGGAATCTTCAGTTTTTATCTCTTCAAAGGAGGTGATTATTTCCCCCGTGGATTTTTTTATTTCATCTATTGTGTTTCTGTGTTGTCTTGCTTTGGCCTGTTTGTGGAAAAAGGCGGTGTTTTTGTCCCCTGCTTTGAGCCATAACGCTCTCGACTTTAGCCTACATTCCCTTTCTTCATTGTGGAATGCCTTTAATTACTTCTAAAAGCAGGTTTTCTCTTTCTCTAGATGTTCAGGTTGTACTTCCTTAGATTCTATCTCCAGACTTATTTCTTCTAAATTTTGTTTGTGTCGCTGCACTTCTTCCTTGGTACTAAGGAATGTGACTTTGGCCCAGTCCTTTAAGGCTTGTTTCGTTTTATTTAATTTTTGTTCCCAAATATACATTGGGGTACCATTTAACCAGGCAGACCAGGTTAAGGAGACAAGGGGAAGAATGGTCGGGGAGTCTATCCAGAGAGGATTGAATTTGAAAGGGATGGGTCCAAGGTTTTCAGTTTTTGCAAAAGTGAGTGCTATGGGTCGATGGTCTGAGATGCCCCAAGGGATAATGTGGGAAGTGTTGTTGATCAGATGAAACAAAAGGGGGGTGTGTATGAGGAAGCGGTCCAGTCTCGCAGATATGTGCCCCACTCCAGTTCTTTTATTGTTCCAAGTGTATTTTCCTTTGGAGGGTTTGACATCAAAGAGATCAAGTTCTGATATCATATCTTCCATATTTTCTCTGAACTGGTCTCTTACAGTGGAACCACCCTTTTTCTCCCCTTGATGTAGGGTTGTATTGAAGTCTCCATCTATTATACAATTTTCTTGAGCTTCTACATCTTTTAAGTTCATAAGAGTTTCCCAACAATATTTTTTTCCTTTATATTATTTGTCATATAAACATCGCAGATAGGATAGATGATACCTGTTTGGAGATGATTTAGCTTGACCAACGTCTAGTTATTTGAATCCACTCTTTGTTCCTCTTTGAATATTTGAGTGTTCCATACTGTGCATATCCCTCCTGAAGCTCCTCTTGCGCTTAATGCCACTCCACTGTTGGGATTCCATATTTGTTTTATTTCTCTTAGGGCATCTTTTCCCTAGAGTTTCATCTCCTGGATTAGTAGGATTTGGGGTTTTTCAGTTATGATTAACTTTCCCATTGATTCTTTTTTTTCTGTTTGGCCCAATCCTCTACAATTCTAGGAGACAACTTTCATTACTTATTGTTATGTTTGGCCCCTCCTTTCGAGGGATGAGACTGTCCTTTGTTTGGTTGAGCCTTCCCATTTTTTTCATCTTTTTTGAGGATTTCTTCCAGCGTTGGTTGAGTTCCTAAATATTTTTCCTGAGTGGTCGCTTTCTCTCTTTTGGCTTTATTTTTTTTCCTTCCTTCTTTTGTGATTGGAACAGATTTAGGTATCTCTATTTCCATTTATTCTCCAGATTCTTCTTGACTCTCTTCTTCTTGCTCTTGATGAGCGACTAGGGGCTGGGGATCTGGATATTTTGCCTGGATCTCAACGACTTCATACAGATCTTGGGAGTTTTATTCCGTTTGTTCCTTATTGCCTATTGTTTCTGGATCTTGGGTGTCCAGGGGGTCGAATTTGTTCTTGTTGCTCTCACCTTCGCCCTCGATCTGTATTGTGGCCTTCCCTTTGTTGGGTGATGGGGGACCAGTGGTGTTTTTTCGTTTCGGTTGCGGGTTCCCTTGTTTGTTCAATGGCCTTTTCCGTTTTTCTTGTTGCCACTGCTCAAAGGTCTTATTTTATGGGTTCTTCTGGGACGCCTTGGGGCATCTTTTAGCAAAATGACCATATTCATGGAAATATTTGCATTTGAAAGGGATTTGTTTGTAGTCCACAATTTGGATGTATGTCTAGCCATCCAATACTAGTTGTATTGCTTCTGGAAACCCCTTTTCCAGATCCACTTCAATGCATATCCTTACACAGGATTGGAGCCCGTCTCGTGGTTCAGCCCGATCGATGAACCTTCCCAAAGAATTACCTATATTTTTAATTGTTTCATCATTCCAGTAGTGAAGGGGTAGAAAGGGAAGTCTAACCCAGACTGGCACCATAGAGGGGATATCATTCTCTGGACTAAAATCTAGAGTCCATTTGTTCAGATACATTCCTATGGTTCCCATGAAGTATGGTCCATTTCGGAATATCAGGTCCCGATCTGCTTTGTTTTCAAAGAGGAAGACGTAAAATCCCTTTCCATAGAAAGTTGTTGAGAGTTGTCCTTTGATTGTTTTCTCTAATTCTGATCCAACCACAATGACATTGCTTTGGGGGACGGCCAGAGTCCTATAAACTCTCCTATTAATCGATTTTCAGCCAAACGTAAGGCGAAGGGTCTCGACGAGGTGGCGTGGACCGCTACCTTTGGAATTTCTTATATTCTTTTGACAAATTAGGAGGTTTGTGCTCCTTTAGCAGATTTGGTGTACGAGGAGATGAGCATCTGGAATGTTGCTAGATCTGGCAGTTGCGGGGGTTGGGGGGGGCAATCCTGAGGCCATTGAAGCACGTGTAGAAACCCTAAAGTTTGTCAGAGGAATCTCGAGGCATAGTGCTTAATCTACCCATATGGGATTGCTTACTATTGTTATCTCTCAATTCTCAAAACTTTTCTTTAAATATTGGTCAGCTTTAGGTTAGTGATTTTCTCTTTTCGTTGTTTTGATTTATAGTTTTTTGTTTATGAATGTAACTTAACATTTGAGCTTAAATACTTTGTTTGTTTAATTCAAAACATTATCATTTACATTCGTTTCTTTCTCTTTTAGTTTCAAAGTTAAAATTAGATTAGTAGTATGTTCTAGATCTATTTAGATTTTGCCTGAGATTTGGTTCTCTTATACAACCTAAGTTTCCAAGGTTTCTCGTAAATCTTGCACCCGTTTATTTGTATACTTTGTATATAAAGAATGTCAGTAGTGAATGTATATAGTATATATTCATTAATGAATAGTTAATTATTTTATTTTTGTAGTTTATATTAGATCCCTTTATCGGCTAACAGAGTCGTTAAACCCATGGGGGTGAGTTACTTTAAACGGCTTAGGTTAACTTTGACAACCTCGGACCGGACTTCCTCTTCTAGTTGACGAGAGATCAGATATGCACGTCAACAAGTATTCCAATTTATTAGTATATAAAAGTAATAGAGGTGGTGAGAGGGTCGCTTACAAATACTCTCCAAAATTGTTTTTTATTATATAGAGAGAGGCTACATAAATTGGCTAGAAAATAGGCTTACATAGAACACAATCATTGTGATATAATTGAAATAGAATGCATCAATTGTTAAGGTACAAGAACCGATTTGGGCACCATCTATTTCAAGGACAATACCAATAAAGGTAGTAGGGGTGTTTGGCCCAATAGTGCAAATTAGATGCTTCTAGTGGTTGTAAAAGAGATTCTTCCTTTGAATTGAATGTTTCTCACTTATGTAGAATGAAAACCTTTATTGTTTCTTACATATTATAATACTTGAATCTAGCCTGTTGTGAACCTATGGACTACAATCAAATACAGGTGAAGTTTTCCATTGATTCAAATAGTACTTATAATTTCTATACTTATCCTCATTGTGGATGTGCCTCAAGTTTTGGTGATGACATTTATAAAACCATTATTTCTAGATAAGAGAGACCTTGTATAAAACCAATCACAATCTGTGAGACTTTGAAGTCATCGTGATTGGACATGGTAACAATTAAACTGAGCTTGCACTCCAACTTCCTGAAGACTGAGCCTTGTAATCATAAATAAATGGAGTATATGTAGAGCATTGTTTATTCTTGACTTGATTTCCATTGCATTGCCAATTGTTTGATGTGTATAGGTTACACTTAAGAACAAGCCTTGCAACTAGGAGTAACTAATAAGGATCCTTGTACATGGCAAGAGGAATAGTGGCCTATTGGGATTTCTAAAAGTGTGCAACAAGCTCATATATATAAGAGGATCCCTCAAAGTGCCAAGGAATAAAGCAAGAAGTGATAAGTCATTCTTAAGGAGTGAAAATAGTTCTATGATTATGCCAATTTCAAGGTTGGGCACAATAGATGGACTTACACTACCTATGTGAGATGAAGAGTGAAATGAGGCTTATAGGAGACATGCCTACAGAAGCTTCAAGGGTTGGATTGTGTAAGTATATTGGGTAGTTTAGAAGAAGGTTATTTTCCTTGATTTCTTTATACATCTATAATTCAGTCACATGCAATTGGTCATTCTCCCCCATTGTATCATGTAAACATTCTTCATATAATAAAGTGTTAGGCACTCGCCTTGGGTGTTGCCTATTCATATGTGCTATGTAATGTGGATGCTTTATGTCCGTTGGATTTTTATGTTCCTTGCATACTGTGAATTTGCTAAGTATCGTGAATTGGATAAGTGTTAGTACTACTAGGATGTTTCAAGGTTGTTGTTTCACACATGCTTCTTGTTGGATGAACTAAGTTGCATTGGACTCGGTTGGGCATATAACTTGTTGTAGAATAAGGAGAAGTTATGGGAAAACCTGAGGTGAAAAGGTGTAGTCTAGTTGTATTAAATAAAGGTTGGCCAAGCCACTACAACTGATACAAGGTAGTGTTGCATGACCTTAGGTGTTGAAATGAATTGGGAGGACTCAAGTCGCAGAAAAAACCTAGGTAGACTCCAAGGTCATGGAAGTTGGTATCAAAGTTATTTTGTGGTAGTTGGTGCTTATCACCACTGTCACTTTTGTGATAGTTGGTATTAGAGCATATTATGAGAGGATTTCAAGCATTCTCGATCACACTGTGGAAAACTTGAAGTGAATTGGAAAACTTTGGGATGAATTTGGCAAGTGGTCGTAATTTAGCTTGAAGGTTGAACACAAACTTGTACATTGGTGCAACAAGCAACCAATATCGGTCTGCATGGAACAACATACACTCTTCTTGTTTTATGTTCCTTATAGGCTTGAGGAAACAAGGTAGAGTTGATTCTTTGAGACTTGGGGAAAATATTTTGGCCATTCCTTGGTGTGACTTTGATAGTACAAAAGAAGAGTCATTGAAACAGTCGGGTTTGCCTTTGTCCAAAGGTAAGGTTGTTTCTTGCTTCTTGTATCACCATAATCATGTTGCAATGTATTATTGTTTGAAAGGGAATTTGGGTGACTTGGAAGCGGTCCAAGTGAAACCAACTTTTATGGCAAAGACAATAGTCTTGGGGGCAACCCAAGTGCCACATACTTCAAAGGGAATGTTGGATGTTCTAGGCACCTTTGCAATAGGTTTGGGTGGGTTTTTGGAAGGAATCCAGAACAACAATTTGTTGGGATGATGATCCAGGTGGATATCGGTGGCCACCCACCTTCTCCAACTAGCCCAAAACATGTTTCGGGCAATTTTGGTAATTTACTATTTTTAGCAGTTTTTAACTTCCGGGGCCATTTTGAGGCCCTAAACAATGTTTTTTGAGAAAACGAGGAGAAACATGGATTGTAGATCAATTTTTCTCACCCAAAAGTTGTATTTCTCGAATAGATATTTCCAACGAGCTATTGAGCGCCCCAAACGGAGATCGTATGCAAAAGTTACGCCCCTGGGAAGTTGACGTATCAATTACCCCCATCGGGGCCCACAAACCTTTTGGATTTTCAGCTTCCAGGGTTAGGGTTTTGGATTTTACTTATGTTAAAAAGGCCCTTAGAGCCTCATTTTAATAATCATCTTCTCACGGATGCGAGTAGCCGTCACATCTCTTCTCAGAGATAAGCTACCACCATTCTAGCGAGTCTTTCACTCTGTATTTTATAGTCTCTGTACATTTATTTCGTTAATAGAACTCGTGTATTACTGTATATCTGTGACTATTGTTTTATTTCCACTATATATTTGTTATATTGTTGTCTCTCTTGCAATATCTCTAAATATTTATGTGTTATATCTCCGCTCTCATTTCGTGCCGAAAATAATCCGGATCAGTGGTATCAGAGCAGGTTGCTCTTGATCGTTTTTCAGTGCATGTCCCCGACGAGGTCCAAGTATAGCAAGTTGGGTCTCGAGCTTGTCTCTCTTGAGGACAATCTCTCTCGCACACCCAAGAAATCCTCAATGGCGGAAGAAAAGAAAAATGACGGAGCAGACGATCCTATCAGTTTGTTGTTTGAGCAAGCTCTCACGCGACAGAGGAACGAAATGATGGAGAATTTTTCTCACATCCTTCAACGCATGCCGAGAGAATCAGGCGCATCTTCATCAAGAAACCACTTTGGAGGCACCTCGCCTTTCAAGGTACAGGTTAATTTTGATATTCCTATATTTGAAGGTCAAATAAATGCAGATGCCCTAGATAAATGGTTAAATCTGCTAGAAGGTTATTTCTTTGTTCATAATTTTTCCGACAAGGAAAAGATCACCTTCGCACTCCTTAAGGCTCTCCCCCATGTCAAACATTGGTGGG